>CM057458.1:642637500-642695000 GCA_016271365.2 Neoceratodus forsteri | reverse complement strand
CCTCATGTTGCGGTAGGATTGCCTGCCCTGCACAAAGCCAGTCTGATCTGAGTGGACCATCGGGAGCAGCCTCCAATCTCATGGCCAAGACCCTAGTCACCATCTTACAGTCAAAGTTCAGGAGGGAGATTGGTCTGTAAGACCCACAGTCCTCTGAATCTTTACCAGGTTTAGGGACCACCAAAATAAGGGCCTCACAGCAAGTCCCTGGTAACCCCTTCTTCCCCGGCCTCCTCCATGACATTTCTCACAGGTTCAGTTAGGTCTGGTCTCAGCACTTTATAGCAGTCTGCCCCAAAACCATCTGGGCCTGCTGCTGCCTTTCTAGTTATCCTGGCCATAGGACAATTTCCCTATGGCTATTTTGCCTCCAAGGTTTTTTTTTTTCTGCTTCATTCAGTTTAGGAATGGAGAGGCCCTCAAAAATTGTCCAGAAGCTGTCTCGACCAGTGGCACTCTGCCAGATACAGGGCTTTATATAGAACTCTTTAAAATTGTTATCTGATAGTTTCTTCTTTTAGCAAAATTTCCTTATCTCAGACATGTACTATCCTTCTGCCAACTCTCCTCCCCTTCATGAGGTGAACTAACATGGGCCCGGGCTTATCACCCCACTCATTTTTTGTCTAGCGTAGAATAATCTGTTTTTAATCTCTTCTTTGGCTAAACTGGAGTGTAATGCCTCCCTGGCTATTTGGAGTCCTCTTCTTTCTCTTCCCTTCCCCTAGATAGACCTCTCATTCCAAATCAGAGATCTTCTGCTCCAATTCCTTGTTTTGCCTCTTCTCCTTTTCAAATTGGCAGAGTAGCCAATGATCACTCCCCTCATGTAAACCTTGCCGCCTCCCAGTTAACCCTTCAGAGGCCACGGTGTCCCTGTTAGTTTCAAATAGCTTCCACAGATTCTTTAAGTTTCAGAATCCCTTTTGGCTAGTTAATAGTTAGGAATCTCCAGCCTTCTTCCCTCCCTCTCTGGGAGGATTTGTAGTTCTATTCGAAATCATAGCATGGTCTGATAGAAAGATCAGGCTATGCCTCTACTTTTTCACATCCTGGGGTACATATCTCTGAATGACGTATGTAGTCCAATCTGGACCCAAGAGTGTGTGGGTCTGAGAAAACGTGGTATTCCCGGCCCTAAGTTAGCTGTCCTCCATGCATCTATCATATTAAGATCGGTAATGCTAAGCTGCCACTGCTGTACCACTGTGACCTCCCTCGACCTAGTCCCAGAGTAATCTAATTTGAGTCTGCCACACAGTTAAAATCTCCACCCAGAGTCAGATTCTGAAACCACTCTTAGATAATTCTATTCAGAATTTTCTGGTAAAGTGGGGTCCATCACTGCAGGCATGTAGACATTCTCCAGAGTTAATGGCCCGTCCCTTCACATCTCCCACAATAATATATTGGCCCTCTGAGAGGGTCGCACATGACCACAGTGGGCCACTGAGGCCATTTTTATAAAAGAACAGCTGCTCCTCTTGTGAGAGTTATAACGCTGTGTGGCAGGCCCCAATCCAGCCCCTACCAGTTTGTCATCTTTTTTGGGTGTTAAATGGGTTTCTTTAAGCAAAGCTACATCTGTGCCATGCCCGTGTAGTACAGCCAGAACCTTAGCCCTCTTAGCAGGGGACGTAAATCCTTTAACATTCCAGGAGTAATCTTGCTTGTTTGATTACGTGTAGAACTTCTATTAGACATTGTGCCACGTGAGATTCGTTTGCAACCATACATTCATAATACCATAATCCATGTGGTAACTTGCAACTATGCAAACAGAGCAAATAAATAACTGAAAACTATGAATACAGTCCCCACCCTCCTTCCCTGAACTTAAGATTTCAATAGTCTCCCAAGTTCTCATCTTATACATTCTGTTAGTTATCAGATAATTACTTCGATCCATGTACAGTATGCCCCTCTCCCTCTGCATCCTTTATTCCTTTCACAGTCTTACATGCTTACTGCACAATTCCATGCCTCTGTGTGTTTTGTCTGGGTCCCCAACATCTTGAAATGTCATGAGCCCCAAGGAGCAACCCCCACCCCCACACAAAGCACAAACATCCCATTATCTGGCATATTTAGGTCTCTTCCTGGAAGCACCCAGATGGAAGATCAAAATAAAATAAAATAAAAATTTGAGAAAGGGAAACTGTTTTTACCTCATCAATTCTCATCCTTAATCCCTTGCTTCTTACTGTTGACATGCCCCCTTACTCATCTACATCAGTGGAACCGCATTGTTTGTACAGGTTTATTCTGTAGATTATGGCGTAGTAGGCCTCACATAATGTGGTTAGTAGCAGGAGGCGTGAGCCCATACACACAAAACAGGACCCCTTTCCCCTCAATGTTCTTCTAGTTTGGCCTTCACTTCACCACCATATACAGTCATCTTTTCAAAAGGTTTAAAAAAAAAAAAAAAAAAAAAAAAAAAAAAAATCAGTGAAGACCTGCTCAGATACCACTCTGTTGATGGCAATCTCCGAGCAGAAAGCGAACTCAGGCCTGTGCTTTGTATAATGTATTTCAATGGCGTTTGAACTTGTTCATAACGCCACCATTATTAGAATTTCACCAAGTTTTCAATATAACCTTTCTTGAACCACACCATGAACACTGGCAGTGTCCTTCATCTGGCCTGGAAGGTGATTTCATGGTAGTCAATCACCTTTAGGCCAGATTTAATGAAAGTACATAGACTGTTCATGAGGTGGGATGCCAAAGAGGCTATGTTGAAAATCTGTGAAAAAGATTCTTAAAAATGCCCAAGTTACAAGCTTACTGTAAAGTTTTTCTACGTGCACATGACTTTGGCAATTAATATTTACCCCAGATTTTCCACAGCCATTTTTACCCCACCATCTCATGAACATAACAGCTTCACATCCTGGCTGAAACTCGCACTTGTGGTGCAGAATGGCATTTTCGCAGGGGATTTAAAAATTTTCATCCACTGGGTTCAAGAGGTGGAGTCATAAGACTATGTTGAAAGTTTGGGGTCAATATATTAAAATTATGCAATGTTTGCAGAGACATCAGTTGGGGAACATGCTACCTAACAGTGGCAGTGAGCAGAGTTCAGCTGTGAAACTCAGTGAGCCAGTTTAATGGGACAAAGCTGATGGGGAAGGTGCTGCAGCATGCAGCACCAGACCCAGGCTGGGTAGGGAGAGCGCAGTGTTTGAGGGCAGACTGATCACCCTGTGGTGGGTCAGGAATCTCACCCACAAGGTATAGACATGAAACATAGAAACAGACTGACGGGCAGATAAGGACCGCTTGGCCCATCTAGTCTGCCCACTGCATGCATGCCAGGGCCTACCATTCGACTGTCTCAGATGGTCTACAATACATTTAACTTATTTTGCACAGGTCCCAAAAGGACCTGCACAAAATGAGGATACAATTCCACCATCAGAAAAGGGAAAGTCACTGCAAAAAGCTCCATGAATGCAGACATTAGGGTTATAGAATGCAAAGAGCACAAAGAAGGGAAAGGAAAATGTTAGGGATTTGTGGAGTACTGGCAAATCAGTGGTGGGGTCTTACTTGGGGTTGTCAACCCTAATGCCCACCTCCCTCCCTTGATCAGACAAGGTCAAATGTGAGGTCTTAACATTGTCCACAGGCCCTGCATGAATACTCCCAGATTATGTTGGCCATACTGAATCACTATGAGGCACTAGGTTGAAGCAGTCTTGTGCTTCGGAGAGGAGTCAACAGGCTGGGGAGGGTGCATTAGGCGACAATCCCAAGTATGACCCCACCACTGCTCGCCAATACTAAGGAGACCCAAATGTATATTTTATTTATTATTTCTCCATGCACTTTGTGTTCTACAACCCTAAAGTCTCTTATTAATGTAGTTTTATGCAATTTATAGATTACACACAAAGTGTGGGCACAAAAGCAGTTAACATTTGTTTATTCTCATTGGTGTTAAATAAATGATGGTTCTGAGATTAACACCCTAAACGCAATCATCCTATCAGCACTACCAGTCAAGTCACACACATATACCAGATGCACATCTGAAAAGCAGATCAACCAATTGTTTTATTTCATTTATTGAAATTGCAGCATTTGATCCTCAGAAAAATCAGCAGCCTGACCTTTTGCAACTCTTCTGCTGAAACACTGGAGCTCTCCCTCACCCACCCACCCCAGCTCCCCTCTCAGAACCTCTGTAGTAGTCTCCTCTGGCTCCAGCAAAACTCCATTCTGCTCTCCTCAGACAGTAAATTTACAATAATAGTTACCATTACCGTCCTTCGAATCACTCCATTCCGTGGCTCGTACACTATGCAGGATAAACAGTTTAAACAAAAAAAAAAACAAACACAAAAACCACACACACACACACACACACAATAAATAGAAAGCAGCTTCGAACTTGTTAAGCGAGAAACAGACTGCCATGTTTGCCAAACATTTCAGCCCTCCCACACAAAATCCCAGCCAATGAAGTAGCGCACCTCAGACGATTGTCCTAGCAACAGCATTCATGTGCCTTTGCACCACAGAAAAAACTTCCAAAATACAAAACAAAATTTAAATTATACATCTCCATCATACATTCAAAAACAATCAAAACTGTACCAAGACCAGACTGCATAAATCACATACATGTTGGTGGGTGGGCTGCTGCATACTATGAGAACTTTTAGGGGAGTGACCTTAGGACCATGCCATTGAGGTCCGCGATGTCACCACACCACACCTTTACCTTTATTTTCCATGTGTTGTCATTAGTTTGACATGATATGGAAGTAGTAACTACATTGGTTGCTACTGATTTTTTTTTGGGGAGAGAAGAAAGGCTGGCTTTGTTGCTGAGGGACATCTTTACACAGATTTGCTTTGAAGTCCATGCGGTTAGTTTGGCAAGGATATGGATGTAGCAGTAAAAAGTGGTTTATATCGATTGGGGGTCTGTAGTTGGAGAGACTAATGTAGGTGGTTTGTAGGTCGTCACATGTGTTAATAGTGCTGTAACAAGATGTATACATTTTGTATGCCAAATGGCTACCATCATATATGGAGGAAAAAATGGTCTTGGTCAATGGGAACAAGGCCAAACCATATAGATACACACACACACCCTCTTCTCCATGGGTCATCTTTTGGTGCTTCCTCAGATTGTTAAATCCTGAGCCCCCACACAGATGACCTAAACATTGTTGACAGCTCACTATCTGCCACCCATGTGGATGAAGTAGTCACACTTCCATTCAAAATTCACTTCTGTCCCAAGTCTCACATGCCCCTCAGGTTCAAGTATAGGCACCCACTTCAAATGGGTCACAGCTGAGCCATTAGAGTGCCTCAAGACTCATGCTGCTGCCTGGCATATGCAAGATCCCAGGTTCATATATGACAACTTCAAGTACATGCAGCTCTGAAAAATACCTGTACCAATACCATCTGCCTGGCCAAAGTAGAAGTCTCTACCTACCACCACCTTCCAGAACGCATCCATTGTCTTAACTTCTTGAAGGTTGTACATTCCCTTATCACCCCATCTGCTCCCCAGTGCTCCAAGGTTGGCAGCTCCCTCGTTCCCAGCCCCAGGAGGTTGCTCCTGTTTCAATGACTATGCTCTCTCTGCCTCATCATTCCTCCTTTATGAGTCAACCCCCAAAAATTTAATGAGCTGCCACACAAGTGGCTCTTCACCCTTGACCTGGCCAAAGGCAAAACCTGACACTTTGGACCCCAACCTTCTCCAACTGCAGCAGCTGCCATCATGGCCTGTATTTCCAGTCTAGTAAGTCTTCCTGTGGCAAGGTCCCCACCACAGAGTCCTTCCTCACCTCAAAATTGGTGATCCTATCATTCCATTTCTCTCCCACCCCTATCCATATAGCAAGTTTCCTCAACGCTTAACAGTATTTTCCCAACTAATCTCCCGCCTTAAATCCCTCATTTCTAGCCCCTTTCCAGTCAGGCTTTAGGAAACCCCACTTAAGTCTCCTCCTCCTCAAGCTCACTGACCACATCCTGAAGTGAACAGATCAGGGACTTCTGAACTCTGCAATCTGTTTTGCTCTGGCAAAATAGATTCCGTGGTTTATCCCCATTGTTCTGCTTAGTGGTGTAGAACAAAAACGTCAGAATAACCCACAAATGTTGAGGAGGGACAGACTTTGCCAGTCTTTGAAAGTACATATTCCAGTTACGGGGAGCTGATGTCCCGCTTTGCAATCTGGTTCTCGCTAGTTATCAATGTGCCTGGAAATGAGCTGCACTCCATGTGCATTTCCCAGTCACCAAACGTTAAATAAAGCAGATATTCTGGCATCCCCACTTGCATGTTGGTTCCTGCTGCACCTCCCCAGTAACTCCCAGATGGTGGCAGCAGTGGAGCACACACCCCACCCTCCCTGCAGGAGCGGTTCCTCTGGGACACTCTCCTCAGCTCCTAGCTGGCACCCAGCGACAGTGGCTCATTCCCACACCTGGGTGGTCAGCTTCATGAGCAGCATCCCTGATGTGCCAATAGGTGGGCTCGA
Source organism: Neoceratodus forsteri (assembly GCA_016271365.2). Taxonomy (NCBI): domain Eukaryota; kingdom Metazoa; phylum Chordata; order Ceratodontiformes; family Ceratodontidae; genus Neoceratodus; species Neoceratodus forsteri. The sequence goes on along the minus strand of CM057458.1, from coordinate 642,688,479 downwards.
CATGTCCCACCAGGACTTCAACTGCAGCACTTTGCTCTTCAACCTTGTTATGTCAAGCATAATGAAGCCTTTTGAGCAGGCTTCTGGCTAAGCCAAGACCAAGCTGAACCTACGAAAGGTCAAGTTTTACCATGAACTCCTAAATGAAGTAGGTTTATGAAATGCTTGATTTTACACAGGTTAATACAGGACCTGTCCAGAACTGGTGCAGGGCTAAGCTCTGCACTGAGAACCTGCAGGAAAGTACAGTTACAGAAGAATTTACCATAAAATTAGATCTTCAGCAGGCAAACACCAGTAGCACTAAACGGGGATTTTAGCTAGCAGTTCACACATGGAACCGCCCACCAACAACATCAGCCACTAACAGCCTACCCTATAAAGGCGGCAGTCCCCCACACCCTCCTCAGTTCACCCACAAGAGACCCTAAGTAGGCAGCAAATGGAGAACCAAGGAGGTTCCCAAGAGCCAAGGAAGGAAAGGCAGAAGCAGGCAGAGGAACAAGGAACCATAGTGAAGGAGGAGGGAAAGAGAACTTGCTGCAAGAGTTCTCGAAGATCTACAGATTCAGCAAGTCCTTACTTGTAAACCTTACTTTGAGGCAGGCTCTTGCAGGACAGAGTCCCAAACAGTTCCGGATGTAACCAGAACAGCACCGGAGGACAAAGTAGCAGCCAAGAGCTCAGGAGAGAAGGCCAGACTTTCTGGAAGTCTTAGTCCAGTGCATATAGTACTGCAAGATTCTACGACATCCAAAGTGTGGAGCAAAGCCCCCTTACTCAGGGTAACAAACCGGAAGGTGGATGGATTCAACGTAAACTCAGACACCACCTTGGAAGAAATTTAGATTAGTATGCAAAGACATCCAAGTCTTTGTGAAAACAAATATATCTATCTCCTCTCCATTTCTCACTCACACACACACACACACACACACACACACACACACACACACACACACACACACACACACACATATCTCTTTCCACGACAAAGCACAGCGTACAACTTGCAGCCAGTTCAAAGGGAGGCAATGAGAGTTTCTTCAACATAAAATGAAGGTCCTAGAGAGGGACTGGGTCCCGAATGGGAGTTTTCGGATGCAAAATGCCCAGCATAGGTGTGGGACAGCTTAGCTGAGCTACAACTCTGCCCTCGATAGGTGCATGGTACACACAGATGGCAGAAAGATGCAGCTTGACTGAGGAGTATCCCAGCCAGATTCTGAAAGAGAAGATACTCTAAACACCTGAAGTGAAGAGGTCCAATTGGCATATAGCAGCCAAAAGGAGAAACGCTTCAATTTCATGGTATAAGTGGCCCTGGTGGAGAATAAAAGAACCTCAGTGTAAAACCACTGAGGCAAGGAGATCACAGAGCACTGGCCAAAAGCAAAGTTTCAAAACAATACAAAATCACACATACCCCATAATGCAAAGCCACATTATACATTATATTATATTTATACATTGTAAAGATATTATACCCACACACCACGAAATTTTAGGCTAGTTCAACTTTTTTTTGGCACATTTGTCCCCCCTGATGTTGCCACTCCTTGACGTTCCTAGGACCCCTCCTGCCCTCCTGCCCTTTGCACTCCTCTAGAGTCCTGGCCTCTCCATGAGTCCCACATAGCAGCCTACCTCATGGTATTCCGATGTTTCCCTTCGCCAGATGGGTCCCTCTCCCTCCGGGGGAATGCACCAGTGGAGGTGACACCAGCACTTTTCCTAGGTCACGGAGGCGCTGCTGAGGCCTGCGGTGCGGCTCCCTGGAGGAAGCAGACGGGCAGAGGATCCAGAGGCAAATCAGGCAAGCATCCAGCCTTTTCCTCCTTATGTTGTGGAGGCAGCATAGTGATGACAAGGCTTACACAGTGTCTGCTCCCCTTCAGTTGCAAGTCGTTCTGCTCCCAGCCTCCGCTTAGAGTCAGCAGGGCCAGAGCTATCCCACACCCTCCCCTGGAGAGCTGTCCATAGGACACCCATCCTCCCGGCTGGTCCTCCAGTGTCCCAGGCTCGTTCCCAAACCCGGGTCACTGGCGTCTCAAGTGGAAATCCAACTGCTGCACTGACAGGCAAGCCCAGGCTAGTTCAACTTTAAGCAGGAATGCATGGTGCCAAGGGCCTCTCAAGCAGTCACCAGGACATCTGCAACACTAGAGGCCCCACCAAGCAGGAGATAGCTAGGTCTGCAGGAGCCATGTATGGAGATGCAGGGACTTTTAGGTCCAGATGGACTAGGCTGCCCTGGTCCTGAAGAGAAAGCAGCTGCGCAAGAGCACTGGAGGTTCCACTACCAGTTGTTGCAGCAAGAAAAATCAAATCTGATGCAACCAGAAGTACTATGAAAATCATCTCCATCCCTTTCAATTGGAGCTTGAGCAGAACCCTCTGTGGGAGCAGGAAGAAAAGCTGCATAATAGCCTCCTCTTCCAGGAAAGGGAAAATGCATCCTGGCAGAAAAACTCTAGGCCCGTATCGAGCAAGAAAAGCAGCTATTTTGCATGGGGGGGGAGATGCAAAAAGGCAGAACTCTAGAAGACCCCACCTGTTGAGATCTTTCACCACTATGGTAAGAAGCTCCACCTACATGCTTCCACAACCGGGAGTGGCAGAGACAGTCAGCCAGGATATTTTGGACACCTGGAATGTGTATGGCCAAGAGCTCCAAACCACGCCGATGGCCCAATACCAGACTCACTGCCTCCCGACACAGGGTGTAAGAGTGAGCCCTCCCCCCAACTTGTTGATGTAATACACCACACACAGGTTGTCCATCTGCACCAGCAGCGGTCCAGGGAGGAGACAAGTCTGAAAGGCTATAGGACTGCACATCTCCAGGACACTGATATGGAGACCCTGTCCAACTCCATCCAGGTGCCCTGGGTTTGGTGATCACCAACAAGCACCCCATCCCAGGCCAGATACCTTAATCATGAGAATCTAGCGGGGTCTCGAGAGCTGAAAGGAAACTCCCGAAAGTTGGATGGTTCCAGCCATGACTGCTCCAGACTGGGTTGAAGACCATGACAAGCTGGTTCAGGTCATCCATGCGCTGGTCCCACTGGCCCATTGAGGAACCCACATGTGCAGGTGGGCGAGGGGACCCTGGCAATGGCTGCTGCCATGTGGCCCAGGATGACAAAACACCCTGGCAGGGACCTGGTGACTGGAGGAAACCAGACGAGCCTCAGTCATTCCGCCTGTCCACAGATGAAAAGGCCATACACTAGGTGGTCTCCAGAACCACACCCATGTATTGAAGGCACTGGCATGGAGAAAGGCAGGACTTCAGCAGATTGATTGTGATCCCCAAAGCCTGAAACAGACAAGTTTATTCCAAGGTCTGAACTAGGAGGTCCCTGGATGGGCTTGTTAGCAGCAAACCTGGTAGGGGAGAAGCCCTGCTTACAGCGGTCACCACCACTGCCAGACACAATTGGGGCCGAAGAAAGGCCAAAAGGGAGGTCCCAGAAATGAAATGGGTCCCTGAAAGTGGAAGTCAAGGAAGCAATGATGGGCAGGAAAGATCTGGATAAGCAAGAGGCATCCTGCATGTCCAGAGAGTAGAGGCAATCCCCTGTGCAAATGGATAAAACCCTTTAGTGACCATCCTGAAAACACTTGTACTGTATGTGCAGGTAAAATTAGGTCCAGAATGGGCTGAAGATCACCGGTCTTTCAATGGGGAAGGGGTTTTACTACCACCTTTTTCTGCCCCCAGAGCCAGAGGGACAGGCTCTATGGCTCATGTTTGGAGAGGAGACCGATTATCTCCCAAACCAGAGGTAGGAGTTTAGGATTTCTAGGAATTTCTACAGTGTGACTGCTCTATGATCTGAAGTGCACAGTTGTCAGTGGTTATGTCCCGCCACTTGTCTAGGTGGAGGGAGAACAGACTGCCAGCCTCTCCCAGATACCTGTCCGGGGTGGGGTGGGGTGGGGGAGAGAAGAGAGAAGAAGAAGAAGAAAAGGAAAGGGTGGCTAAGGAATCGGAGGTGGGGCAAGTGCCTGAGGGCAGCTGAGGGTGCCCAAGGTCTCTGGCAGCAGCTGCAGGGACAGACACCCTTGTGCTTGCCCCAACCTTTGGCGGGCAAGACTGTTCACAGGAGGTGAAAGGAGGACACTGACCCCGCTTTAGGCAGAACAAAAGGCTTGCAAGTCAACCTGTATTTACATAATACAATTTAGTGAAATTAGTGGGTGGCTCCTGTGTATGACCAAAACAGAAACATATGGGTAAGGTACTAGGCACTACTCTCCCCCCTTCCCATTTTGCCTAAGTGGTCAGGCTTAATCATGGTTCAGCTGGATGATGAGAACCAAGAGCCCTCCGAAAAGTATGGAAAGCAAGAACATTGAGTTAACTTGAAAGTGCAGGCTTTGATGCAGCAAAATTTGGGGGTGGGGTGTGCCCTGGTACCTTAACTATATGATACCACTCTAGGCAGAGTATGGTAAGTGAATGAACCATCCCAAGGGCTCGACCAGACTCCGGATGGTGGAGATTATGTCCCAAATGCCCCCCAAAGAGGGAGGAGACCCAAAGGTGTCCAGATGTTGGACTGCACATCTGAAGTGAAGTTGGATACTGGATGCCACAAATGGTGCAGGAGGCAGACACCAGCAGCTGTTCCCCTGAGGCATACATGGCATCGTAGGCAGCTTGGAGAATGTGAATGTGCCAATATCTGAGCCAGACTAGCTGTGTCTTTGTGGAATCTGCACAAGGTCCCTGGTTTGGTCCCAGAGTACATTTTGATATTGTACCATACGGACTGCCTGATAGCTAGGGTAGTAGATGCAGAAATATGCTTACCCAGGTGGTCTGCCTGACTTCCTGGAGCATGGTAAAGACTGTCTGCCTTCTTAGGCAATGGAGGCATAGAGGGCAATTCTAAGCCATCCTGGTGACATCATAAAAATCAATCAGGGTGGCACCACCACTGGAAGGGCATTTCGCTGGTAAATAAAATGCATTCAAGTGATTCCTCTGATTCTGCTCTCAGTTTCCCAGACCATAATGGGCTGGATGTGGCACATGACTTCCATAAAAGATGGATCATCAGGAGGGACTTTAGAAACTGAGGGTCTTCATCTTCTGAATATTCCCTGGCGAGGAGGAAGACCCCAGCAATGAGTCATCCTCAGTCTCACTTTCTTGGTCATTTTCCATCAGCAGGCACTTGTCTTGGCAAGAGCCAGAACCAGCATTGTATCAAGACCTGGAGGACCTCAATGTCCAGGGTTCACTAGTAACAGACCTGCCCAGATCCTGGGCTGGCAGCTTGTTGGGATGCCAGGGCAGGCCCCGAGGAGGAGGATGGCCTCTGAATGAAGGAGCACCATTCAGAGAATACGACAGTCTACCAGATGTAGAAAATTAGACTGGTGGGTATGGAATAATCAGCACTGGATAAGGGTAAGATGGCAGCAGGGCTGGCATAGGGTACCGTGGCAAATGATCACCTGGTGCCAGCCCAGCAGGAGTCTGCAGCAGTGCAGGCTGTGGACGAGAACACCAGCAACCCAGCGGGCATTGGCAGGGAATGTCCAGAAGGATCTACCAGCACTGGAAGAGCCAGAGAAGCAGGTTTGTGGGGGAGAGAAAAGAGGAGCCCTCCCAGACGAAGGCAGAGGAGATGCCAGGCTAGATGTGGTGGTAGCCTGCTGCAGGCACTGCCTTGAAGGATAGACGAGTGTCCACTAGAGAGGACAGACGCTTGGCAGTGCTTTTGGCTTGGGGAGGGGGTAGAAGAACCAACTCCCAAGACACCAACACCGTTGAGCTCTCCTGGCTGACAGCCCATGGTAAATGGCCCAGAGTGTCAGGGATTGGGAAACAAGAGATGAAGTCCCCTGCCCTGAGGAGCCACCACCCACAATGGCAATGAAGGCAGGCAGCTGCACCACCGGTAGAGGAAACAGCTGGCAAGGCTGAGGGAGCAACACCCCCCAAATGGGAGGAGGACCCCACCCGTGGTCTAGGGCTTGAGAGGCATCTGTGAGTGGAAAGCAGACAGATCCTGGTCCCATTTGTCACAGTGCTTATGCTTTCTGACTGATAAAATGAAGCCCTGGAGGACTGCCAATGAGGCCCAAGAGCTCCTGGTCTGCAGTTCCTTTCCATGGTGACCAACTTCTGTTTAGTAAGATGGCTCTCCAGAATCTTAAGATGATTGAGTGGTTCGATTGAATTTCTGGCAAATCTACCAGTCTTTAGTGTCGTGGTTGGAGGGTCCTGGCTGAAGCCTAGCAAAGGCATACACAGAGTGGCTGTCTTCAGGAATTTGATTGCTGCAGGCACACTTCATGGAGCAGTCAGAAGACTAGGCTGGTGAAGACAAACCCTGATAGCTGAAACACTGAAAATTCGATGTTACACTATAATAATAAAATAGAGATAGAGATATATAATCTATCATATAAAATGCAGCAAGTAATGGTGAGCAACTGCAGCATTGTTAAGGTCAGACATGCACAGGTAGATGGTGGGAAAAGAAACTAGCATGGTGTGAGGAACCAACCCTTTCTAAACTGATCCATGGTAGACTGCTAGCTAGAAAGTTTTCTGTGCAGTCCTGGCACCTGGCGGCTTAGTCCTACCAATGTTGGCCTGCTTTAAGGGCCTTCCTGGAAGTAAGATCAACTATTTAACATATTCTCTACAGGGATGCCAATTTCAGAGGGTCAGGAACAGGAAAAAGGTGCACGCCCTTAAAGTATGCGATTTTAAGTGTAACGGGAGCCCGAAGTACGCACCATTTACCAGTCGACGTGCATGATCTGTCCCCAAACACCCATGTCACACCCTGCTATAGGTAACAGTAAGATTGTTTCAAACACTGTATGGAGGGGGGAATCTTTACATGCATACCTGTTGAGATGTCAACTCCAAAAGGTCTGCAACCTCCTGACGCTCAGTAGGAGACAGGTATTTTTCAGGTGAAAGTGTTGCTCCATTACTGTAACCTGTTCTTGGCTGAACACTGTCCTTTGTTTCTTTCCTTTCAGCACTTTCTCTTCCGAATCTTTACCATTGGTGGTGGATTCTTCTTTAGTGTTGTTGCAGGATTGCACTGTTGGACTAAGCTCATTGTCACTGTGCACACTGGAACTCACACTTTCTGTCCAAGAATAAAGCAAATACAGTATTACTACTATTCATATAATTAGTTTACCCTACCCTCCCAGTCAAAGGATGACGACATTTTGTAGATCTAAGACTGCTGCTATCAGCTGTATTGTCTGAAATGTGTTCCTTTCTTGCTTTTCTGTACATATTAGCTTAATACTCTATGCTATCCCTGAGCATATTGGGCTCAGCCCACTAATATGTATTTGTGATGTTCTATATAGTGACTGCTGTCAAAGGCCTGTACCAGACTGTTTTACATGTGATATGATGTCTACTGCCAAACTGTTCTCATCTATACCTTGTAACCTCCAGGGTCGCTCCTGAAAATAGGCACTTGGCTGTCTAGTGTGCTTACCTGTAAACAAAAGCAAATAAATTGGTCTGAAGAAAGCCCTAGGAATAGTCTGGGAAAAGGGAATGTAGAGGAACAATGGGCACATCTTAAGAACCCATAACAGAAGCCACGAGCCTTAGTATTAGGCAAATAAGCAAAACAAAGAGGGGAAAAGCCACTCTAGTTCTCACAGAAGGTAGCGGGGGCGGGGGAGAGAAGAGACATCATTCAGAACATACAAAAAAAAAAAAACATGGAGGGAGGAAGATAGAATGCATCTGGAAAGCTAAAAGCAGTAGGGAAAGAATCCAGGAAGGCCAAGGCACAATTGAAACACTCTGGCCAGAGCCAATAGGGCTGTGATGAGCTGCCAAATTACAAGTATGCGTAGAAATTATTGAATGCCCGGGTATAACTTGGCCATTTTTGAAGTGTACACAAATTTTCAACATGGTTTTTGGGACCCTCCTCATGCAGAGAGCCAGAGTCATTTTGTTCACTTGTCCTGAATTGTAATTTCAGTGCGACTGCACATTCTGTGCCACAGGTGTGAAAACATTTTGAGCAGGATGTGATAAATGACAGCTGTACTGTTTTAAAAGGAGGTGTGCAAAATGATGAAAATGTAAAAATTGGCAAAGTTAGGGCGTGTGTAGAAACTGCATAGCACACACTCATAACGCAGTCTTTTGGAATTTTTCACCAAATTTGCAACATGGGTTTTGGGACCCCACCTCATGAACAGTGCCACCGCCATTTCGTGAATTGGTCCTGAAAGGCAATTCCACGTAGCGACCACGAAAATCAACTTTCGGACAGAGCAACGAAATGACAGTGAAAGTTTTCATGAGGTGGGTCCCAAGAACCCTATGTTGAAAATTTTGGGTCAAACTCCAAAATGGCTTATCAAAATAAGTTGAAAACCCCACTGAATGGCACAGCAAACTTACCTTTGATTCTTTAGTTCACAGTTCTGCTTTGAAGAGTGCAGATCTCCCGTCCAGAGATGACAGTGCCACCGAGGCAAGTATGCAGCTGGGGAGAAGAAAAAACAAAACAAAACCACACAGAACATCGGGGACAGTTCTCTTTATATACAGGTAAAGAGAAAGCAGACATTTGGGCACACTGGGTGGGCTCTCAGTGTGCCACATGAGTTGGGAGGCAGACATAATGCTGACATGGGACTGATGCTGGCACGTGCTCTCTGTTGCAGGTGCTGGCAGCGCACCAGACATGCATGGCACTCACAAGCATGTGCAGTTCATGCCATGGAAAGCAGAAGCAACAGCCAAAATAGTGTGGCTGTTATTCTGTAGCAGATTGTGACAGGGTTTCAAGCTCTGTTGGACTTTCATAAGGATACTTCCAAAAGTCCAATGGAAGGTGCCACGATTAGCCATTTTAGAGCTACTGAGCGATCCCAAAGTGACTGCAGGCTCTGCCCACAGCCGTAAAAAGCTGGGAAGAGTGGGGAAAAACAAAAAAAAATAAAACACGGTGGGATTGAGACTAAAAGGGAAGGGTGATGGCCAGCAAGGGGACAAGAAAGGTGAAACTGAACAAATTGTTCAGTGTTCACCGTAGAAGGGGATGGAGAGGTACTACAGCTAGATGTAAGGGATACCAAGGGAGGAGTGCATGTGGATACCAGTCCATTCACAGTAGAGGGAGTCCTAAAAGGAAGTTGAAAATAGATAAAAGCAATAAGGACGGAATACATCCCAGAATTCTAAAGGAACTAAGAAAGGAGCTAGTAGGGACATTAAATGTTGTCCTCTATGTGATGTGTGTTGAACTATATAGATATAGATATAGATATAGATATAGATATAGATATAGATATAGATATAGTTCCAGCACATCACATAGTGGGACAACATTTGCAGTCTCCACAGAGTGGGATTAAGGAGGAGACTAGTAACTATGAGCCAGTCAGCCTAACCTCAGTGGCAGTAAACTGATGAAGGGATAGTGACATACCTCGAATCCAGTGGACAGCAGGATCCAGGCAGCTTGTTTCACTGCAGGCAGGTCTTGCCAAAACAAACCTTAGATCTTTGACTGTGTGGCAAGGGAAATTGAAGGGCAGTAGATGTGACCTTTCTGAATTTTAGCAAGGCCTTATCCCAAAAAGGCCAATAAATTGAGCAGCCTGGGAGTTGGATCTGGGGTGGTTTACTGGGTTAGAAATTGGCTGAGTGGTAGGGCACAAAGGGTGGTAGCGAATGGAGTTCAGTCTGCAGAAAGGGAGTGACCAGTGTCGTGCCTCAGTGATTGGTGCTAGACCCAGTCCTCTACACTGTAGAGGGGTTGTGTGCCTCTGCAGATGACAGATCTGCAAACAGGGTAGACACACTGGGGAAATGAAAGAATGAGAAGGGACCTGGCCAAGCTGGAGGGTGGTCAAAATGTATGGCAGCTGAGGTCATAAGAACACAGAGAACAGTACTCAGTTGGGGGAGACAGAAAAGAGATGAGACTGTCAGCTGAACAAGAGCAGTATCTAGGAATAATTATATCAGAGGGAACATGTCAATTTGCTCCAGATAATTCACGCCCAGAAAACATGCTTCAGTTTATTTTACTCCTTCCCTACCCACTACACGTCAATGTTCCCCGCTGTTACATTACATACAGTACTCCAGAACTAATGACGTGCAGTACAAACTGCAAAAATAAAGTCAGGTTATAAGGAAATGGCTTGTGATCTGGGAACACTGGAAAGAACAGCTATGTAAAGTGCTAGTGGTCCCTCCTGCTCAGCATCACAAAGCCAGCTACATATTAACTAACTAATGAATAAAAATATCTCCGTCAGAGGGTACCTTTAGTGTTATCATAAAGAACACAGATTAAGTTTTATTTGGGCTTTAGTAGTTTGGATGTATAGGACTGGCTGCATCACAGTGCAGAAAATCATTATGGCAGTATGGAACCAAAGTGAATTTCAACGTAATGTATAGTGCTACACCATATGTGTAGCATCTGAGAGTAAAAATAAAACCAACACAAAAAAAAAACATCCCCCATAGGTCAAAATGTCTTGTGTTGCACAGGAGGAAGGTGTCACAATTTTGTATTTAAATCATCTGTATCAGTCTTTGTATTAGATTAGGTCGCACAACTGAACAGCCTGACTTTTACAACGCCTCCCCCAAACCTTCTCACCTCCAGTTCTGAATTCTCATGCTTCCATCTCGTCAGCCGCCTACCACCCACTAGTACACCCCTGCCGCACCCCATGCCAGGCAATCCCTTCAGCCCTCGGTGACCCCCAGGGCAAGACTGCCACCCACTACTGGTACCCTAATGAGAATCCAGGGTGCCAGACTCTGACAGGCAAGGGATTAAAGGGCAGAGGCAGGGATCCGTATTAGGCGGTAGCAGCCAGACACTGCGGAGCAGTTGCCCATCAGGACCTGGAGGGTTTTTCTCCCTGCCCTCCTCCTCCCACGGAGCTTGTGTCATGCAATGACAGCCCATGTCCGCCAAGCTCTGCCTCCAGTGCCATACGGTGACAAAGCAATTTCCAGCCATCTGACTGGTGCCAGAGGTCACTGAGTAATGTAAAAGCTCTACACCCCCTCGACAGCCCAGGTTCGCTCCTGAACCTGGGTCGCCAGTGTGGTGCGAGGAGTCTAGTGCCTATACAAAGCCGGCCTGGTGGCGCCGGTTAATGCCTCCCCATTGTTTAACTAGGTGAGACACTAAGCTGAAAGTGTGTTTACAGGTGCAACCTGGGAGCATAGGGAAGTTAGGTACTTGCTCAGGGTCACAGTATGCAACTGGGGGCTGGGATTCAAACCCAGGTCTACAGATTTGCAGCTCACAGCCTTAAACCGCTGCACTATACTGCCTCCCCTGCTTTTAACATCTGAAACCTACTCCAGTGCACTACTGCTAGGACAACCAACCGTGGCTGTGCCATTTCAATCCATCACTGATTTGCTGTTTTTCTTTGAGGCCCTAGACTGAAGAAAGCTGCTCCAAGTTGCATCAAAATGTGGACCGGGACTTCCGTGACGCCATGCACTGAAGAGACGCAAGGTCGCTGGAGCTCCCTCGGAGAAGTGCCAATTTACTCTCAAAATAACAGCTATTAATAGCGCAAAAATTAAAATATTGTTAACAGGAGGTAGCACTATGCCTAAGAAAAAGGGGACAGCTGCCTATAGCTCTCCCAAACGCCAGGATGGTGAGGGATTTCGGGAGGAGGATTCAGAGAGGGACTCGAGGGCCTCCTCTGCATCGCGCCACAGTAGCAGGCAAACAGACAGAGTCCCGATTCAATATTGCAGAGACAGATGTCTCAAATGCTGGCAGAGATTCAGCACTTTTGAAAAGAGATGCGGTCCAATGTTACAGCCCTCCTCACTGACCTCAACAAGTTAGAAAAAGGTAGAGGACTGTGAGGAACAACTGACAGCTAGCGTTATAAAGAATCGAGGAGGCCGAACGGGCCGTAGTACAAATCCATACACAGGCTAAAGGCCCCGTGAAGAACGTGCGGAAGACGCAGAGAGCAGAAGCAGACCTAAACATTCGCTGTCAGGTCTACCAGAGGGATTAGAGGGCACAGACATAATACCATTTATGCAGAAATTATTACGAGACGCTTTAAAACTACCGCAAGATACTACACTGAGATGAGAGAGCACATCGCATGTTTCTGGGACTTAGGCCAGCTGGCGGGGCTCAGCCTCTGCCACACCCTAATAAAATTTCTGACATCAGGGAGAAAGAAAAGTGTTACATACGGCCTGAAGCTGGGATCGGTTCAGTATGGATCTCATAGGCTTTACTTGGAGAACGATTTTATACCGAAGTAATGGCTCGCAGGAGGACCTACATACCAATCATGAGGATCCTTAAAGGGCAGGCATACAATTCAGGATCTTATACCCATCTAAAATGCTGATTCGCTTTTAAAGAAGGACCCTGTACTTTTGAGAACACACCAGCAGTAATCATGAGCTGAAATCTAGGAAGTTGGAGGTGCCTCAGCACCGCCCTGACACTAGAGATGACAGTTGCCTCTAAACTTGCCCAGAAAGTGTGGAGTGTGGGCCACAACGTGACTCCGCCGTCGTCAGGGTGCTGAGGCCATTCAATCGATCATCAATTCGCTGAAGTCCAAGTCCAGAGACGGTCCGGAAGTGAGACTGCTACACCGAGCCTTGAGACCTGAAGGGAACGCAAGTATTAGCGGACTTTTGCCAACTGACTCGATAAAATTAAAATAAAAGTAGTAAATATCCAAAGGAATTGATAACATTACAGGCATATGAAAGGTCCTGATTGGTGGGGGAAGGAAGGAGTGTGATGCTGGGCGAGTTGACTGGTGGGCAGGATGGGTGGGCTGGCGAGCGGGGAGGGTCAGGGAGGGAGGGATCCATGCAGGTGGTGAGCTGGCGGTAACGGGGATAGGCGTTGGAGGGGTAGTTTGTCAGCAGATTAGTGGTGATGCTGGGGAGATTAGCTTAGGATACTAATCACCGATCGGTTAAGAGGTGCGATGAGAAGCCCTCGCAGTTGGATGGTGGCGGGGGATTGGGTGGCGTATGGGCATGCAAGAGAGCTATGGGCTGTGTGTACTCGCTGTGCAGGGAAGTAGGGGGCTCACCGCAGTTTAGATAGTGATTACAATTTAAGAGGACTGAATTAGGCAGACAAGGTAGGCCATTGGGTACATTTTGAGCGAGAGAGGGGTCGGATTTTCTTGGACTCCCGGTGATTAGAAGAGAGGAGTGGAGGTGAGGAATCTGCAGACCCCATGTCTAAAGTGCTGAACCACTCCCCACAGACCAACGGGAAACACCAGGTACAAAAGAAAGATGAAGAGTCCTAACACCTTACTACGGAATCATATTGTGACTAGGGATAAGGTGGGGGGCGTGAGGGAGGGGTGAAGAAATGGGCTCACGTGGGACATGGATGGAGGGAAAGTAAGGGAATTAGGGGTAAAATAAATGATAGGCAGTAAAACTACAGGACACAATGCAAGGCACAAAGTCCTCTAACCTCAAGGAAGGTTTCATGAGAGCCACGAAATATGACATTTTCAGGGTATCGGAAGAGTTCAAGAGGGAAGTATGGGTGGGAGTAGGACATAAGCAGTCAAGAGGTTGGATCAACTAAGCTGCTTGTATTTTTGAGTCTTAGGGAGGTGATGCAGGGAGACCCGACACTACACCTCTGGAGGAGAAGTCCCCAGTTTACTAGGGACGTGGGAGGTTTTTCCACCCTCACTGTTATGGGGCAAATTGCTACACACTGAGACAGTATGGTGCTACCTTTCGACCAGCTGTAAGTGCTGCAATAGGGGATTACCCCTAGGAGCCTGTCCTGCTACCTTTTGTCGAGAGCCAGGTGAACCTGTTGCACCTACTTTAAAGTGGAGTTCTGGTTAACGCTGAGAGGGAGGGAATGCTCTTGGTGACGAACCTTCAGTTAAAATCAGAGGGAGTTGCGGTGAAACAAGGGCAGTGAAGCAGTGGTAGGAGTGTAATCGCTGCCTATTTTATCAAGCCAGGCTCCTTTCAGACATCTAAAGCTGAGGGAGTTTGCGACACCGTCGTGACGGTTGCCTATCCCGCTTACCTTTCCTGTAGGTACATTGTTACCTAAGGCCCTAATATAGAAGGGCCGCAAAGGTAGGGCTATTCCCCTGCCACTAGGTCTGGGCCAGTCCCGGATCGATGGAAGTTCCAGATTTTGTTGAGAGGGCCACGCTGGCCTCCTGGTGGCATAATTCGCCTCAGTTATATGTTGTCTTATACATGTTACTATGTAGATGTTTGTTGGTAAGTCATAAAGTCACCAAACTCAAGAATTCCAAAGTATGGCTACAAGAAGGATATAGGCCTAGGGAACCCGGGCTGGGGAGCAGGGAGGCCAGGCATTGCTAATAATACCTTTGAATAATGTATACCCCAGGGCTGAAATTAATGTCCCTGAACATTAAAGGTCTTGCCTCGCCTATTAAAAGGGCAAGAACTTTAGCATATATTAAAAAATCGAAGGCGGATTTAATCTACCTTCAAGAAACACATATGAGCCCAGCTGAACATACTAAACTGGCTAGATTGAGTAAGGCAAGTATTCCACCTCGTGCAAAGAGGGCAGAAGAAGAGGTGGCAATTATTGTGCCTCCCACACCCCATTCCGAGCAGACACAACCTGGTCTGACCCAGAGGGTCACTGATTATCGCGACAGGGAAAATAAATGATTCGGAGGTTACACTTGCAAATATCTATCTGCCACCGGTATTTCAGTTCTAAATCTAAAACCACTATTAGATAAGATTATCCAGAAAAACTAGGGTGTCCTCCTGTTGGCGGAGACTTCAACTTAACAGTAGACCCACGTGTAGATTCCACTAGCAGGAAACCCAGAAGCAAACAGCTACCCAAAGGTTTTTTCGAAGTTTATAGCGGAGATGGGGTGGTGTGACATTTGGAGAAGCTTCATCCAAATATTAAAATTACTCATTTTACTTCCCAGTACATCGGGTATACTGAACTGATTATGCCTACACTCAGGTTGAAAACCTGGGTTCCTGCTCAGGACTCCAGTACGGAGACATCTCGATATCAGACCATGCCCCTTGTTGGTTTATTGGGATCTGGGCCTTGGCCGAGGAATACCCAGTGGCGAGTTAAATCCATTCCACCCCGATCAGAAAATTTAGAGAATTCATTTCAGATAAATCACAGAAATTCTCATAGATAACCCTCCGCATGACTCTACTCCATCAATACACTGGGACACAATCAAAACAGTCCTTAGAGGACACATAATCAAGCATACAGCCGGAGTTAAGGAGGCGACGCCAGGAACAAAAGGCCAAACTGGAGGACACCTTCATTTCCTTCAGGTGGCTCATCAGCAGGAGATGAATCGGTCCTACCCCAACTGCAGCACACTAAACGGGAGCTAGAACTACTTGTCCAACAACAAACTGAAATCGCCTTGATGTACTTGAGGCAAAGATTTTATGAAGTTGGGCCACGGGCTGACCCGCTACTAGCATATCAAATACGCAGGCAGAGGAAGAGTGCACAATTACATCTATCAGACATCCGTGGTGGCCAACCCTTTTAAATTACATGATATTGTGGATGCCTTTGCAACCTTTTACAAACCTTTACACCCGGAGAATGAGCCATCTGAAGCCCGGATTGGGAATATTTAGATGCAATCAAACTTCCATCCCACGGAGGTGAATAGGAAATCCTGACTGGTCCCATCACCGAGCTTGAAATAATGCAAGCGTTAGCCAGATCTAAATCAATGAAAGCGTCGGGGCCAGATGGCTATAGCGCGAATTTTACAAGGCCACAAAACCCAAATACTCCTTCCCTCATAAGGTTGTTTAATTCTGTGCTGGAGGAGAGGCGCACCAGTCTTGGTCCTATGCAACCATCTCTGTAATACCCAAACTGGTAACACCCCAAAATTGTGCCTCCTATAGGCCAATATCGGTACTTAACCAGGACTACAAATTTTATGAGCATACTGGCGGACGATTGACCAGATGCTCCCTCTATAATACATAGGGATCAAACAGGATTTGTTAGAGCTCGAACCACCAAGGACAGCATTAAAAGATCCCTATATGTAGTACTCCAGATGCAGGAGGATGGGGATCCAGCAGCCCTGGTGAGTCTTGATGCAGAGAAGGCCTTCGATAGGGTCACCTGGCCATTCTTGTACCATACCTTAATCAAGTTCGATTCCCACTCCCTAGTTCGGGTCATTCAAAACATATATTCCACCCCACAAGCTTACATGTTAAGGTGACACCACCGAGTATGTCCGTCTTTATAGGGGTACTAGGCAGGATGCCCTTCGCCACTGTTATTTGCTATAGTCATAGAGCCCCTAGCACAGCAACTCGAGACCTAAGGAAATTCAGGGGTTAATATAGGAAATACAGAGCACCGCACTGCTTTGTATGCAGATGACATTCTCCTATACCTCCGAACCCCGATCAGACTATTCCCTACTGTACGGCGGGTGTTAGACTCTATGGCTCAGTATCAGGTTATGTTGAATTTCTCAAGACGGAAATTTACTTTTCACTACACCCCACACAAAATATCAGAGATATCTTACCGGTAGGTGGGATTTACAGAAGTTGAAATATTTAGGTATCTATATACCACAAGATGCCAAAAATATTTTGAGCATAATTACGAGCCGTTTATCACGCCAACTAAAACAAGATCTGCAAAGCTGGACAGCTGTGCCGTTAAACCTCACCAGAAGGGCTGACCTAATCAGAATGATTACATTACCGAGAGCCTTGTATTTGTTCCAAAACATCCCTTATATATACACCGTTAAAAATCTTTAATGGAATAAACCGCCTGATAAGGAAATATATGGGCGGGGAATGCCTCGGGTCCGCTTTATAGTACTTTCCTCGCACGCCAGGATGGGAGCATAGCACTTCCTGATTTAAAGCTATACCAGCAGGCATCACCCTCACACAGGTCATGGCTAGACAAACCAACTCATCCATTCCGCACTGGCTTGAAGTTGAAAGGACTTGGATGGGTGATCGGCCTTTCTGAGGGCAATTTATCGACAAGAACCAGGGAGAAAACCCTGCCGACCACTAACCCGTGGTTGAGGGCACTACTTAAAAATTGGTATCTAATTAAAAAAATGCAGGGGCTGACAACTTTTCAGGCCCTCCTATGCCCGATCTCGAATCTTACTGATTTTCCCTAATAATATTGATAATGGCTTCCTTAAATGGGAGGGTGCGGCTAAGATACCTTGAACAGGTGGTTAAGCAGGGCAACATTTGGTCCTACGCAGAAATACAAAAAGGAAATTCCACCTCTCACACAAAGATTTTTCCGCTACCTCCAACTGCGTATTATGTCGAAGACTCCGAGAATGCTCTGGGATATGCAGGAACTCCCAGCATTGATTCAATGTCAACTACACTTAAATGCCTTGGGGAGGCAGGATCACCTGATCTCGCTATATTATGGGGCCCTTAATACAAAGGGACTCACTCACGGATAATCTCCGTACACAGTGGTCCCAGGAAACGGGTACCAACTTTCCCTTGAAGAATGGAGGCAGGCGTGCAGCCTCGTGCGCCGGTGACTAGCTCGCATCAGTGGCTAGAATTCGCTTGAAATTTCTGGTGCGCCTATTTTAGATCCCCGGTGGTCACTAGTCATTACTCCGAACAATACAGCAGATTGTTGAGAGGATGTGGGAAACAGCGCCAACCTGACCCATACTATTTGGTCCTGTCCAGTACTGCGGGTGTTCTTCTTGTAGCTGGAGACTCAACTGCGAGAGCTAATAGATCCGCACTTTAAATTAACACTAGACTTATTCCTGTTTCTCAACTTCCCAAAGCATACAGGCGACCTAACACTAGGTACCTACTCTCCCTACTCCTGACCGCAGCAAAGAAAGCAATTACTAGACACTGGTTAACTACAAAACCCCTTCAATTCAAGACTGGTGGGAAGTAACAAACAGATCCACAGCATGGAGAAAATAACACATAACCTGAATGAAAAGGGGAAAATTTCTGGATAGATGGGCATGTTGGCAATTATACTACATCTCGAAGGATAGCACCTTCATACCATAGCACACCCTAAAAAAAAAAAAAAACAAAACAAAAAAAAAACTGGAGGGCTAATGGAAATAGAGATAAGAATAAGACAGTTGCCCCTGGCCTGGCTCTCCTGGTCTCCGGGAGGTGTAGTACTATAAATATGCACCAACTAGGTGTTGTAAATATGGGGAGGACAGACCAGGACTTGGGATGGGGCATAAGTGCTCGTAAAGGGAAGTCAATCAGACTAAATCCTAAAGGTCACTAGAATGTACCTCGAAATGAGAGGATAAATAGAGCTTAAAATAGATGTTGCCCGAGCACCACCTTACTGGGAGGAAGGGGGGAAGTAGGGGAAGAGAATAGCGGGACTATAAGGTATTGTTGAAATCAATTCACATGCATCAACTGGAACTATCGTGACTCTGAATGAAGTCTTGTATATTAAGTATGTTAGTGAATAGGTAACTGGCCTGGAAACCCTTGCCCCCTTTAATACAGGAGGATTTCGCAAAGCTTGGTTTCCTGGGCGGCAGGTAAGGACATTGACTTAGAAAATGATATATGCACTGTTAAGGTCTGTACTAATGAATGTCGGAATCTGATTTTTGTACGAGTATTTATAATTCCAGCAAATTGCCATGCAATTAGAGACTTATGAATGTATTTAGGAAATGTGAGTATTGGTGACTTATGTGTGTGTATATAAGTTAAAATGTAAATAAAAAGAATTACAAAAAAAAATGTGGACCATATTTCCACCGCTTGGATGCCAATGAATTAGAGTTAATGCAGTAGCTGGAGCGGGTTGTCGGGGAGCAGAGAGAACTGCCTGGAGCGAGTTTACTGGGAGTGAACTGATGTAGACCCATATCAGAGAACCTAAAAAGGTGGCCAGACAGTGTGAGAAGGCAGTTAGAAGGGCCAATGGGATTCTGGTGTGCATAGGGAGAGGCATCACAAGCAATAAAGGAGCTGGAGATGCCACTATACAGATTAGCTGAGACCTCATCTAGGGTACCATGCTCCAGTTTTGAGGCCACATCTCAAGAAGGACATAGAGTAGGGGCAGTTCAAAGAAGGGCAATATGGGCAAGCCTGAAACGAACGCACACACACACACACACACACACACACACACACACACACACACACACACACACTGTGTGCGCGCATGTTGTGCGCATGTATGTGCTGGTAAGGTGTGCGCACGATGTGTGCGCAGATGTGTCTGTATATGCAACAGGTGTGAACACAAATGCATGCCATAAACAGTGCATTGCAGCTGTGTAAATAAGAGTTTGTGCATGGTAAGTATGTCACTCATTTATATAGTGTATGGTGGAACGTTTCTCCTGAAATCCAGCCTTACAAAATGCTGTTCATCCACACACACATTTAATGGAACGCTGTACTGACAGTACGTGCAGAACAGCATTCTATTCATTTAGGTTGAAAGCTCGAGCCAGCATCAACAGAAAACCGCTGCGTGGCAATGTTACTTCAAACGGCACTAAAATGCCTGGCAAGTTTCCCGTGTATGGCTCACAGAACTACAGTAATGGAAAAATGCAGGATCAACCAGATATTTCCATATGCAATGATTTACTCACAGCTTTCTCCCACAGTCCACTTGCTAAGCCAGTCGCTCAACCGCCATGTGTTTTTTTTTTTTTATAAGTTCATCCCACCGCAAATCTGCAACCAATGGGAGTGAGTTTTGCAAATGTAGGGATGCCCAGTCCCTAGCAACCATCATAACAAAAAGTCATAGCTCTGGGAGACCCGCCATCAGAAAATCTGGTGTACAACCGAAAAATTACTTAATAAAATCGAGGACACCACACTAATACTGGCTGGGTAACCCCATGCAGAACCAGTGTCTGCCACAGAGGTCCGATTCCTCAGGGACCTCTCGAGCTCGCCTCAAGGTCACAGGAATCAGACCTCTGTGGCAGAACACACTGGTTCTGCATGGTTACCCAGCCAGTATTCTCTATACACAGTTGCTGTGTCAGCCAATTTAGAATGTTCGGCCTCAGTAGCAGTACTAATCATATTCAACTCAGGGATTTATTTAACTCTAAAACTGATTGGCGCTTTTGCTCGTAAAATGCTAAATCTTTGATAAACACAGTGAGGCAAGAGTTTTTTTTTGCAAACAGCACTTCTAGAAAACACACACACACACACACACACACACACACACACACACACACACACACACACTCTGTACACTTAGTATAGTCCCAAGGAAAAAAAAATTATTTAAAACCCTGCAACTGAAAATAACAAAAAATAAAAGATAGAATGGCACTGTAACACAAAAGTTGTCCAGCACAAAAATATCTACAAAATGAGTGGTGTTTCTTATACATATACCTTTTAGTTTTTTGTAGAAGTAGCAAAAAACAGCAGAAACTTTAGGTTGTTTTGCACTTTTGACAAATATATACAATTTTAAAACGAAAACTGTTAGCATTGTACATTGAGCACAAAATTAAACGAAGAGGGTGTTGCATATATAGATGCATTTTAGATTCATCAGCAAACTATGGCAGAAACGTCAGTTTTATTCACTTTTGACGAACAAACTTCAAAAAGTGTAAAAACGAGAATTGTGCATCATTTTCATTATGTACTGGCCATAATGTAAAGTTGGAGCATCCATGGCAACTGCTCAGCAACCATTATGCCGAGCCAAGCTACCCTGGGAAAACCACAAAGTTAAATGTCTGTTGACATGAAAAGTTAAACAATTTAAAACAAAACTCCTTACACAATCCTAAAGAATCCCTATTGCATAAATAAAATATGCAATGGAGACCTTATGGAATATAGAATTTATTTTCACTTAGCTGCTTGACCTTGGGCACAGCACTCGGAGATTACCAAGGTCAAATAGCTCTTGTGAAAATAAATCATGTATTGCACAGGTCCCTGTTGTGACACATACACTATTTATATATATATATATATATATATATATATATATATATATATATATATATATATATATATATATATATATATATATATATATATATATATATATATATATATATATACATATATATACATATATATACACATATACACATATATACATATATACACATATATATATACATATATACATATATACATATACATATACACATACATACATACACATACACATATATACACACACACATACACATATACACACACACACACATACACACACACACACACACACACACACACACACATTTATGAACCGTCGATTCGTAATTGAGCAACCTGATTGGCGAGAGGGTTTCAAAGCCGTGATGATATCAGGCTACATCATCACGGCTCGGAAAACCTCCAGCCACCAACCTGCTCACTCCCAGCGCAATCTTCTCCACTTCCCACAAGCGAAGCAAGTCAGACCCCACTACAACTAACAGGCCAAAAAAAAACAAAAACACACACATCCTCAATTGCCCCCCAATACAGGTGCGCTGAAACCAGAGCGCGCTGAAACAAAAAAAAATCTCCCTTTCATTACTGAAACTGCTTCATTCGTGAAGCACCAACTACAACTTGCCTCACTGCCAACGCTGCCTCGCGTCAAGCAGCCAAAGCTACAACCCGCTCCTCAGGCTTGACCTTACCTTCGATTTCCTCAGAAGTAGGGCACGCATCTTCACTTCCCTCAACCAAAAAAAAAAAAAAATAATAATAATATTAACGTGACGTCAGTAAACTAAACTTCCGGGCGGGGGAGGAGAGATCAATACCACAACAATTAAGCCTGTAACAAAATCCTCCTGCAACAGCACCACCTACTGGCCAAAACATGAAACAAACTTTTTTTATATAAATGTCTACCTACACTCAAAAATATTAAAATATTTAAAACTTTCCTTTTTGCATTAAAGGCATAAAATATCAATTAATCCAGTTCATATGTAATAATGCACTCCAGGTGTGGTATATGTGGGATATAGTCACTTCTCGGTGGTTGACGCACTCTGCCTGCGGCCCGTGCTCAACCACCCGAGTGTGACGATATCCCACGATATACCATCGTCTGATCATGCTTAAATATACTGTATTTATATACATATATACATATATACATATATACATATATACACACACTTGAGAAACAAAAAATAATGAAGGATCAACTCATCACTTCATTTTTATCCTTCACCATTACAACTGTGGCTTTGCTACTAGATTGGTAGTCTGCAACTTGTTTACAAACAAGCTACTGGAAAATACTTGGCTACTTAATTCCCAGTTCTGTGACATAACTGACCCATCTGCCTATACCTCCCAGTTCTCTGATCCTGGTGAACAGAGTCCCTCCTGTTGCCCTCAGTCTGGGACTATTCCCCCCACCTACTTCAAGGAAGTCTCCAGTCAGTGAAACTGACTCCTTGCTGGTCTCCCTCCACACTGGCCACCGACAGTAGAGAGCCCAAACTTAACTGCCTCAGGGGCCCATCTCCACATCTTTAATACATCCCTTACTACTGGGATCATCCCGGACATATGGAAAATGTCCAGAGTTGTCCCTGTATTCAAACAAGGAGACCCAAAAATCCTTGATAACTACCGCCCTATTTCTATCCTTTCTGCTGTTAGAAAACTGCTTGAAAAGTGGTTGCTAATCAGCTCACAAACTACACAGAACTATGACCTACTTACCTGGCACAACATTGCTTCCGTAAAGAACATGGCATCTCTACTGCCCTGGCCATGGTCACCTCTGAGATCAGGGCTATTGATCAAGGCAATTTGAACGGGGCCATCTTCATGTATCTCAAAAGCCTTCAATATGGCTGACCACTCGTGTTCCACACTCTAGTCCCTTGCCCCCCCTTAGCCTGGTTCACCAATTACCTGTGTGGAAGGCAGCAACTCTTTAAATTTAACAAGGCCTCTGAGCCCATACCCGTTATTCTGGAGTTCCCAAGGATCTGTCCTGGGCCCATTCTCTTCCCCTCCTTTTAATCAAATGATTAGCCTCGATCCTAGCTCATGGCTTTCCACCTTCTATGCAGATGATCTTGTGATCCTGACCAGCTCCTGGATGACTCATGACCTCATTTAATCCTGGCTAAAGGCCCATAAGCTAGCCATCAATCTCAAAACAAAAAAAAAAAAAACCCAGGCAATGCTCTTTGGATCCTGGCTAAATCCAGATAATGTCCTGCTCCCCTGAGAAGTCACTGGAACCAATGGATTCCCTTGCGGCTTTGTTGATTTCCTTAAATACCTGGGGTTAAAATACTCCGATCCTCAGCTCAACTTCTCCCTGCACATACGCAATGTATGCAAGGCCACTAACAGCAAGCTGGGATTGGCATACAGAGCAAAACTGCCTTTCTCCAGCTGCGGTGTTCTACTACCCACGCTCTGCTGGCTGGACTCCTTGCAAACCCCAAAAACCTGTGTAGCAAAATGAGATGTTGCTAATAATAATAATAATAATAATAATAATATAATAATAATAATAATAATAATGATGATATGCCCCCAATCACTGCGAGCTATGCAACAAAACTAGAGTGGCTGTCCCTCCCACCAAAACCACTGTAATGGGCAATGTCATCAGAACTGACACCTCCTGTGCTAGCTAAGCTACTCAATCCTGCAACCCCATCTATTACGGTCTAGTGGCTCACAAGTATTCCAAGTTCCCAAAACCTGTACCCTAACTGGAGATTAGGCTGCCTGTTGCACCCAGTCTATGGAACTCTGCCCTACTGATGTTTGTATCTCCTCCCATACCTCCTTCAGAAACTCCTCTGAGCTTCCTGAAACTTGCCTTGGCTTCACTGTACCCAAGGTACTAACCCCTTCCAGCACTGTGCTACACTTTATGGTCTTGCTCACCGCCTCCAGCTGGTGTGTTTATATTAGTAGTTTATTACTGTTCATGGCTGTCAAGTTGCTCAGTCTCCAACTCTCAACTGCTACCTTATGTTCTACATGCCTTCCTACAAGTCATGC
The DNA here is from genome assembly GCA_016271365.2 of Neoceratodus forsteri. Lineage (NCBI taxonomy): Eukaryota > Metazoa > Chordata > Ceratodontiformes > Ceratodontidae > Neoceratodus > Neoceratodus forsteri. The sequence continues at coordinate 642,664,409 of CM057458.1, read as the reverse complement.
TGCACCCGACTATTATTCTTCCCTGAAATCCTGTAATATCTGCTTTTGCTTGTAATCTCCCTTGTAAAGTCCTGGTCACAGCTGAAAATAAGCATTTGACTGTCTAGCTTTTGATAACCAGATAAGCACACTAAACAAATAGCTTACTTGACCTCCTGGGCAACTCATGGATTTCTTAACTAGGTGCCCAGGACCAGCCCTGTTCCCCAGACAGAACTTCCGTCCAGTGGAAGGATGGCTGGTCCCAGCATCTTTAGCCGTTCCTGCAAATAAAGCGCACCAACTGGAAGTAGTGGCACAGCCACAAAACATTGTGTAATGCTAGACAAAGCAAACATGAAGTGTGTAACTACTTTACACCCTCCTGTGTGCGGCAGGTCTCCCTCGGACAGCTGGTTTTGGTACCACACAGTATTAGCAGGAAATAAAAACCCAGGAGCCAGATACAAATTCTGTGAAATGAACACTGCACCTGTCCCTTGGACAGCCATCCATAACAAAATAATTATAGCTCTGTCTTCCTTGTCTCAGGGTTCTATCTCACACAATATGTAAAACACACACACACACACATATTACCAAGCTTAGGAGAAACAGTAGCAGAGAGAACCTAGTGTTACTCGAAGTTCAACACCGTCTTTCCCCACAACCAGAGGGAAACCTAGCATACCAATTAATGTTAGTCGATAGCATTGGTTCTCAGACTGTCAGTTAGCCTCCCTTAGCTATGCAAAGATCTTCAGCCTCCCCAAATTTTGAAATAGTCTTTGACCTCCCCATAGAAAAATAGAATACCTTGCACAGTACACCAGGAATAAAGGGACATTCTTGAGTAGTGGACTCATTTTATTCAGCTTATTGTAACACTCCCCCACTTGTAATACTCTACCCCAGGCCAGCCTCGTGCTCCACTATTTTGACTCTTGAATTGTTACCCCTTGTTGCAATACCTTCATGGGTACAGACTGCATTCTCTGTTTCTCCTCTATCTGAAATAACCTTCCTACCCACATATGCCTCTTCTCCTCTTACCCTGCTGTTAGCAACTTCTCCAGGTCATTTTACTCCCTCCTGAACTTGCTCCTAATATCTCTGCTTAACACTTGTATTTGGGCCGTTCCTGCTGCCAGTCATTGTTCAGTTGTTACCTCATTATTTGTTCATTGTTACCATTTGTTTGCATTATTGTTCATTTTGTATTGTTTGACTGTTTTGCAGTTACCTTTGAATTGTGTTCACTACCTACCCTTCCCTGGATAAACCTGAAATGAGCCTTGGCTCAGTGCACCTTCCTGGTCACCAATTTGTAAATAAATACATAAATTCACTTACTTTTATCCACTTTAAATTTGCTTCATCCCTTCACAAAAATGCCTAAAAAAAAACTTACCATTTAAATATTGCACATTTTCAGACTTGCTTGAGCCTCCCTAAACCTGGTTAGGGCCTCACCATTTGAGAAACCCTGGTCTATAGAGACAGTCCACAGTACCACACCCAAATAATGTAAACAGATCTGCAGATTTATGCTACAGCGTTGACGAGCTCTAGAGGACCCCCCAAAACAAAAAAATAGCATACACATGGCTGGGCGGAGTTCTGCATTTAGTCTCCAACTGTCAATCATGTAAAATTTACTGCAGCGAGTGTTCAACGATAAATTACTACACATGGAGATTTGAACACAACCTGTTAAAACCGGCAGGTGCAAACAGGTGTTTAGGGCAACCCTGGACTGGAACATCAGAACGCATAGTGGTAACTGGCTGAGCCAGTCTCCAACAAATGGAGCATAAAGAACACAACTAGTTACAAGATCTACATTTGTATAGGGTTCTCAACTACTCTGTCCTCATCACTTGAGCAGACTGCAATGGACCTCTGGCTGGGTGAAATGCATCTTCCGCCAGTGAAATTCTGGCAAAATGCTGATTTCACCAAAACTGTGATTTCAGTCATTTTCATCTACTTTAAGTATTTGTCCAAATTGCACCAATGTGGTATAGTGATTCTGCCAATGCCCATACAGAAGTGTACCATATTTTCAGATCTCTGAAAGATTAGTTACCTAAACAAGCTACCACTAAACTAGTTTGTCCAACTGTACTAACGTTTGGATGGTGACTTCTACAGGTCATACATATGGGTGTCAGTTTCAGCTCTCTAAAAAAAAAAAAAAAAAAAAAAAAAAAAGCGTGACAAGCCCCCAAACTCTCAAAGATTAAAACTATATGTAAACTGCTGAATTTTAAGCCCCTATAAGTTTAAAGCTCAAGTATCACCAATTTTGATAGGCTTTAAAGAGCACCAGATACCATAAAAAATTAGAGACAATATAACTATAAGCGAATTGTAACATTTTGAATGCCGTCTCAATGGAGTCAGGGGCTCTTTAAAGGCAACCCCATGGCCCACCAGAGAGTCATGCTGCTATGCGGATGATCTGGGCTTGGATGCAAGCCTGGGATGTCATGTCAGGAGGCAAGTCATAGCCAATTTACTTACATAACCAGTACTTCTCCATTTAGCAGTTTAGAACTCTTCCAAGAAAGTATGCATCCAAGTCGAGTTATCCAGCTCAAAAGGTGGTCATGTTGTAAGCACAGAAATATTTTCAGAAATTCACATGGATATTAAATTGCCACCTCTATAACTTTTCACCCTTCATCCAAAGGTTATGAAACTTGGCACACTTAAATTATGTAAACAAAATGTCAGACCTGCTGCAAGAAGGACAGAGTTCTAGCCAATTAAAGAATTTCTGAATTATCGAAATATTCCACAAATTTAGAATTTTCTAATTTACCTGCTCTAGTCACTTGTCTGCTATGGACTTTCTTTTGCAGAGCTATTGAAACACAGGCTTGGCATGCAAGCAAACAGTGATTAGCAGACACAACTGACTGTCAGGTGCCAATTGTGCCTTTGTGAGTCAAGCCTAGGTTAACAAACAAACAAACAAACAAACAAACAAACAAACAAACAAACAAACAAACAAACAAACAAACAAACAAACAAACAAACAAACAAACAAACAAACAAACAAACAAACAAACAAACAAACAAACAAACAAACAAACAAACACACTGCTAGACCAGGGTAGAAACATTTTGTTTTAAAAGATCATATGCCAATGTTTACAGATCTACAATAAACAAAAATTCAAGTCCCTGTGTCATGATTAGTGTCTCCTGAAAATATGACATTTGGTTTTGTGGTTCTTTAAAATCAGCATCTGTTATATGCGCTGCAGTAACTAAAACAGTAAAACAGTGAAGATTTTCCTGTCCCTATTAGTGAGTGATGACAGCACTCCTGCCCAGCCTGTTGCTGCAGCAATGAAGTCCTTAATTGCCTGTAGTAGCTGTTGCACTTCCCAGTCAGAGTAATCTGTAGGACTCAACTGCCTTTACCGTGTGCTATTATACAATGGAGTAAATCGGGCGGCAAACGCTGCATTCTGATTAGTAGGCTAGTACCTTCCAGCGTGGAAAATCCTTCAGTGTATTCCATGGGAAAAGTGCCAGCCAACCTTATCTCATGACAGTCCGGGTTGCTTTCACTTTAATTGAAACTGCAGCCATTTGTCCTGTTGCCACTTCGCCAAAAAACACGTGGTAAATATTTAAAAATGATATCCTCCTTCCAACTGTACAGACCTCAGTTACTACAAAATATCTAAAACAAAAAACCAAAAAACCAAAAAAAAAAAAAAGAAAAACAACATTTGCCATTGTATAATATAAATTTATCCTCCAGGGTGTGGGTACACTGGAGGACTTAATGACTGGTATGGTTCGGTCACTCTGTGAATCACACTAGCGTGTAAACCCTCCAGTATACTCGCACCCTGGAGGGATAAACTGCTTAACTAGCCCATCTGGTTTGTGTTGTTTAGATAGATTAGGTTACAATCTATCACTCTGTTCTCAAAGAGTTGGTCATGTGTGTGTTTCAGTGGGTAACTGAAGTGGTATAAATGAATGTTTGTGAGAAATCTGTCTATCACAGCCGAAGTTCTGTCACACAAAACTATTGTTTGCCTATATAAATTAAGGCTTGTTTAATAGATATAAAATTTAAAGTTAGTCATAAAAGTAGTGTGTCCTTAATCTGACACAACAATGCCTTCTCACATGAACATGTGTATGGAGGCTACATTAACAGGTGTCTGCCACACTGCAGTTTCAGGAACTTGTCCTGTATGAACTCAATTTCAGGGTTTCTATGTGGAAATGCATCACGTATGTGTGCAACTAGACATACTGTATGTCATCCTGATGCCCCTGTCTCTTTCCCCAGTGGAGGGTACTGCACCTGCTTCCCACTGCCCTCCAGTCAGGGCAAATGCCACCTGTTGTCCCCAGTTAGTCTCCACAGATAGGACTGCTGTGCTCTGCTAAGCCCAAGAGTCCCAGGGACCATCTACACAGTTGGGGCTGCTACATCATGCTACCCAAGGCCACCAAAGGGGCTTTTGCTGCCCCCCTTTCACTGCCCCAAATGGGCATGGCCACTGCATTATGTGCAGTCTGTCTCATCAGGGCTGCTGTACCAGATGCTTCGACCATGTGGCAGGATAAAGGGTGGCATCTGCACCATGCAGTCTCCGCCTGCCACCACATCCAAGGCTGCTGCACCCATGTTGACACATTCACAAGCTGTTCTGCCTACTGCACCCCACAGTCCCATGCCACCACAGGAAGGGCTGCTGCGCCCTGCTACCCTCTGTCCCCACCCATAAACACACAGGATAAAAGCTTTTTGTTTGAGCAGTTTGGATAGTTTACCAAAGGATCGGACACTGGTAGCAAGGAGCAGCATGGCACAACAACTCAACTGTGGAAACAAGGGCTCTATGATGCAGCGGGCATCAGGGTTCTGCAGCCTGATGAGACAAGGTGCATGTTGCAGCTGCCCTGCTGATTTGGGGCAGTGCAGGGTGCAGCAAAGCCCACCTTTGGTGGCCTGTGGCAGCATGGTGCAGCAGCCCCAACTGTGGAGGCAGAGGCCCTGGGACTATAGGGCAGAGCACAGCAGTCCTGTCTTGTGGAGACTGGACCAGGGGCAACAGGCGGCATGGCCCTGCCTGTGGGGTGCAACAGGGGAAGCAGGTGCAGCAGCCTCAATTGAGGGCAAGAAACGGGGCATCAGGATGACATAAAGCATGTTTAGTTACACACATACATGATGCATTTTCACACAGAATCCTCAGAACCGAATATTGTGCATTCATACAGCACATGTTCTGAAATAGCAAAGTGTGGTAGACATCTGGTTGTCACTGACATTTTTCCTCACATGAACATATGTATGGAGGCTACATCAAGGACTCTTACTTCTATGACAAGCTTTAGATTTATTTTATATCCATTAAACAATTCTGGGTTTATATAGGCAAAGAGTTGTGACAGAACTCAGTGACAGAACAGTTGTGACAGACAGGAGTTTATCAAACATTTATTTAAATTATACTCACTTCAGCTACCACTGAAACACGGGCTCCTGTCCACACTACACGCTCGCCATGGATGCAATCCATTATGGCCAGGGAGTGGTGCAGTACATCCACATTACGGCGGTGTCCATTACGGGACAGGCACCACGGTCCACACTGGGAGAGCAGGCGATTGTTACGGCAGCGCCTGATCCCACAATGCAGCTCGTATTGCCGGGCCCTGCAGGTGACCATTACCACCGTCCACACTACCGCCACTAACATACAAGGGATTCAGTTATATCAGTTGTTGAAACCACCTCATATGTGGTTTCAACAACTGTTACGAAAATGCCTTCTGTAACGTTACAGGTGTAAACGCAAACTGTTGCGGTAACGGTTTGGACACTCTAACGTTAGCGGCGAGTGTGGACAGGGCCAAAATGACCAACTCTTTATGAGCACAGAATGATAGATTGTAACCTAATCTAAACACAAACTGGTGGGTTAGTAGCACACTTGGAGTAAAGACAATTAGCCCTACAGATTACTCAGACTGAAGTGCATCAGATGCTACAGGCAATTAAGGACTTCATTGCTGCAACAGGCTGGGAAGGAATTATGTCATCACTCACCAATTGGGACAAAAAATCTTCACCATTTTCAGTTATTGCAGAGCACATTAACAGACTGATTTAAAGAAAGCCACAAAACCAAACAGCATGATGTTCCAGTAAACACCAATCATGACACAGGAACTTAAATTCCTGTGTTTATTCTGTAACCCCTAGGAGTATTTATCAGGGCTACTACCCCTGCCTGTTTGGCTGGGAGCAGGCTAAGGGGCCTGGGTAGTGAAACTGGTACCTCCACCCAGAGGTCAGGGTTGTTAGTGGTCAAGCTAACCTGGGAACAGCACCTGGGACACTACCTCCTCCTTCTAGTGGCCTGAACAATATACAATTACTTTCACAATGACCCTTATTCACCAGACAGTTACCCACACATTTGCAGTTACCACCAGGGCTGGTTCCTCTAGCTTGACCCTGGGAACCCCTGTAAAAGAAGTTAAGCACAGCAAATAACAGTACAATACTTTGGCATAAACTGGAACCACAGTCAGGTTAAATGCAAACAAAGTTAAATCCGATTTATCCAGGGACTTGAACAAGGGAGGGCGAAGCAGGTTGATTTGCTTAAAAGCTATATTAAAATCAGACAGTTATGCATGCAGTTCAGAGTCCCTACACAGTCACACACTCTGGGTACCCAGGTAGGACAACTGTGGGCTAGCCAGGAATGTTGAAGCTGGTTGGGGCCCTATGATGGAAGAAAGCAACATGCACACCAGACACTATTTGTAATCCAGAGCCAGAAGGCTCAGTTCATGAAAGAAAAGGCAACATGACAATCTGATGACATCACTTAGATTTAGCTGCTGTTGCAGGAGCTACCCTGATGTTTACTCACAATACCCAATACTGGACACAGGCAGGACAAAATTGAGACTGCAGGCTGTTGAGCTGGACTGCCCAAGAAGCAGGCCCACACAAATCACCGAGGCATCATTCCTGTTCAAGGCATTGAGCAGGGCTGATCCCAGGCCAGCCTCTAGTAGAGGACTCTGTAGCAAGTATTCTGGACGAGCGTGTAGCAGGGCCCAGGCAAGTGGAAATGGATACCGATTCAGTCCGTGGAGCCGGATATAGCCTCCAGCAAGCAAAACACAGTTCAGACACAGTGAGGACCGAATCACAACCCACTACAAGCGCTGCACATTCACATGTAAGGAAATGCCACTGTACCAGGCAAATGGCTCTCGGTCACAATTAGAGTCTCTGCACAATCTGGGAGTTCAGAGGTAGCTGAAGTCCTGACAGGCCGATCGCATTCAGCAAATCTTGGTCTTCTTCAGGTTAAAACCTGGTCACAATTCAGTGTCTTAATTCGCTATCCAAATTCAGATCCAGTCCAAAAAAGCACAAGTTCCCTCTCAGGAACAGCAGGCAGGCATGCAGGCCGCCAAACTCCAGCCTTTCCACAGTTCTCCCCGCGAATCCACGATGGATTGCTGCTCGAATTATCTCGAGCTGTTACTTCTTCACTTCCCAACTCAGATCTAACAAACTGCAAGCAGTGTGGGACTTTCCCAAAATCCAAAAGTTTGGTTGGCTGATCTGTCTGTAAGCTCACAAGGGCTCCCTCCAGTTATTTTAGGTGCCAAAAGCCCAAAACTACAATTCCTACAAATTTTGGCCCCACCAAGCCCCTGTAGGCAGGCTCCATTTTAGAGTCCCAAATGTACTGATTGGCCCATTCTGACAGTCCCGAGCCAAGATGGTGGAGAAGACAGAACAGTTCTTGCTGCAAAGAAACCAGGTTAGAGCAAACTGCAATATCATCACCACTAATAGATAAAAAAATAAGCACATCTTATAACTGAGCTCCTCTGCACAAACAGTGATGGCAGAACAGGGCAATTATCTGCAGCCAGGCAGGACTCTAGCATTAGAAACACTCCGCCCCTCCCAGATTAATTATAACTGCAATCCAGGCAGCTCTTAAAGAGACAGTACATAGAAGCTATACAGGCACTCTCTGGCAATACATTTAAACTTCTAAAACACAGGACACCAGCCTGGCAGTGAGCATTTAGGCAAACTCAAGGAAGACTTTTGGAACCCACATTTGTGGGGAGTTACAATTGTAAATCTGTAAAACATTGGCATTTGATCTTTAAAGACCCATGGCCCATCCAATTTGCCCGGATCCTGCCTATTACTAGGTAAAACTTGAGATAAGACCCTACTGGTAGTATTTTTTAAGCTATGTCCCTTTCACCTCCACCACACCCAGTTAGCAATCCTTTATATCCCATTTATGTCCCTCTAGGATATGTCCAGTCACTGCATTTGAACAGTGTTCAGTCCGCTCTGTTCATCCCCTTTTTAAAATACAACAACAACAACAACAACAACAACAACAACAACAACAACAACAACAACAACAACAACAACAACAACAACAACAACAACAGCAACAACAACAACAACAACAACAACAACAACAACAACAACAACAACAACAACAACAACAACCACCACCACCACCACCACCACCGCACTCAGCGTCATTTGCCTGTCAAAGGATGTTGGACCTTTCTGCTGCCTTTGTAACTACCCTACTCAAATTCTATCTCAGTAGCCACCGCTTTCTCATTTCATTCTGCCTGAGCATTCCTGCCCATTCAGAAGAACAGCAGCACTGAATGGCATTACTGATGTCATGGAATCTCTTGCTATTCCTAAAAACAAAGTAGTATCCGGTGAGGACAGTGGAACTCTGTAGATCTGAGGGCAACCAAATGCTAGATTATCAAAAAAAACTGAGCATGTTAAAATACAAAATGGCACTGAAAGGAATACAGGAAGGAAGTTAGCTATGCAAAACTAATTTTCTATTGATGAAGGGCATTCCCTGTTATTTCAGCAACCCGTGTCAAAATTTCTGCCCAGAACATGGTCATCTATAAAATCACAAGAAAACCATGGGCTGCTGCTTTATTTAAATTGCATGCTGAGACTTTTATCCTTCTGAGAACACAAATCTAACAGATCAGATTTTTGGGGAGGGGTGCAACAAAAAAAAAAAAAAAAAAACCACCTTAGGTGTTAACATAAATGTTAGTGAACCAAGGACTTACGATTTTAGGTTTCACAACCAAAACAGTAAAATCACCATAACACCTCTTGCACCAATATTACCAATATGGGGAGCCATCTGTATATTTTAATACTACTTCCATATATTTTAAGGACTATACTTGTGCCAGTACTTTTAGGTGCATTAGAAACATTGGAATTTACTGGGAATGTCTATTAATCGTCCCTCTCTCCCCTTCTGGTCTCAAGCAAGTACATGTTGGGTGGCCAATACCAACTCCTTGGCTTACATGAATCAATAAAGCTGGCACTCATCTTAAATTTTGTCACATTTCTACATGTCTTGTGGTGATTAGACTCCATCAGTTAACGGCATCACCAGGTGGTGGGCCGACTCCGCGACATAACACACTGCTGGTTACTATGGACCAAAATCTTCAGCAAGTAGTCAAGCTATTCCACATATTTTGTTTTCATGACCCAGTTTCACCACACTGGAGACACTGATGGCATTCAGGCTGGTCAGCAAAAGTAGAGTGATGCATGTATTCCAGTTCCCGTCAAACTGGAACTCCACCTTACTAGTAAACAGTTAACGTGACGAGTTAATCCTACTTCATGCACAGATTTTATTTTAGCAACCACCTTTGAGAGAGAGAGACACACACACACACACACACACACACACACACACACACACACACACACACACACACACACACACACACAGAGTGTAGTCTCAACCACTGCATGTCAGGTACCTCTTGTTCTTTATAAATAGGGTCGAAAAATAGAAAGTCTACAATCAATCAGGAAGCTTGGTCTTGCACCAACCTCTGGTTTACTGCACACATCATAAAAATCACATCCTGCACAGAGTACAACTATTTAAAACATCCATTTGATTATAAAATTCAAAACAGCACTAATGGGTTATGTTTAATGGTTAAGACAGGGATATTTACAATATGGGACAATTTGGGGCAAGGGAGCCACTGGACACCCAGGATGACATGTCTACACCCACAGGATGGGTAATAAAGGGCAACTGCTCACCATGCAAATAGACCCTTGGTGCCCTGCATGCCCAATGGGCTCATCTGCATGGTGTGGCGAATATAGCCCACATGGCTCCACTGCCATCTGGTATCAGCATGCCATTCCTTGTGGGCTGGATACAGTCCAGGTCTATGTCAGGGCAGTGCAGTTAGTGCTGTACCAACAGGGCCAATAGACAGTCGAACAGCACCAGTCTGCTATCAGACTGAAGGCATGGCAACCAGCGTCGGTGCAGTGCATGCATTGCACTATGCGTACTCCAAGATCTGCGGCCCATGACCTTCTCAGTTTCTGGCTCTCTGTATCCTGCTCTAGTTCTTGACAACCCCACCACCACAGCTTTCCTGGCCTTTTCAAAGTTCTCCTGTGTGAGCAGGGAGGGGAAGCAGGACAGGATAAGGAGTGAGGACAGAGTTTAACAGATTAGTAAGGGATGATGCAAGATAAGGGGTACCCACTCGGGGAGAGAAGATGGGGAAACTTGTGATGGACTTCACCCTACAAGAGGTGGCTTTATGGGTTGGGGCAGAAGTTCACACATCTGTATCAGACATTAAAAAAAAAAAAAAAGAAAAAACTGTGGTGGAGACTGGGTCTAGGGGAATCTCACTAGCAGGGGAAAAGCTGGGATCCTAGCTAGTACTCCCCACATCTGGGGGCTTGTAGCAACACAGCAGGTACAAAAGAAAGCTGTGGCCCATACTGGGCTAGATGAAAAGACAGAGGGGAGGCACAAAGGGTGCAAGCACCAAGAAAACCTGTTATGTAAGGACATGCAAAGCACAAGGGTAGTAGCAAAGCAGGATCAGGGATCATATGGAAACGGGTTATGAAGATGAGTTCACCAGGGGTAGTAATGGGGAGACATTGTGGGTGCAACTCACAGCAGCCTCAGGTGTGATCTACAGATCAGCAATACTGAGCTCAGGCAAGAACTGGAAAGAGGGACAGTTAAGGGAAGTAGTGGTGGTGGGTGATCTGAACCTGCTGCACATAGAGTCGGATGTTCCAGTGGCCATGAACATCAGAAGCCAGGTCTTGCGGAATGCATTCCAGGACCATCTATCTGTTAGTACGTTTAGTCAAGGAGCTCACCAAGGCAAACTGCAATTCTTGATGTGCTGCTCAACAACTTGAGGTGGAAAGAGCTGTGGAGACTGACCCAAAGAACTGACGTCCTTGATTTTAGAAAAAGCAGACTTGGGCTGAAGGAGCTGGTCAAGGATAAGTTAGGGTGGCCATTTTCAGGGCACCCAAGGTATGCATGGGAACAAAACCAAAAGGAATAGGTTCAGGAGATCAATATGGTTCTCAGCAAGGCTCAGGAAGCAGCGAGGAAAAAGGCCTTCTATAAAGAAGAGCAGGAGAAGGAAGAATGGGAAGAATATTTGCTGAAAATTAGGGAGGCAAAGAGGCAGTTAAGGACACATAGCCGCATACTGCAGAGAGCGTCGAGAAAAAGTTGCGCAAGAACTTACCGTAACAGTAGATCTGAGTGTACCTCTTGCAGCAGGTCATAACACAAGATCAGCCACAAGCACCACATCCTCTGGATGACTTCAGCAGACGACCCTGGGACCTCCCTTACACTACCATGTGGTGTCTGTTTGGCAAGTATAAAGGGAGGTCCTAGCTACTACTCAGTTCTTTTTCATCCTGGTGATCGAATGAACACACATTTCCTAGGCCTCCGATGGGAATAGAGGAGAAAAATAAGGCAGCAGCTCTTGGAGTCGTAAAAGACATGAGCGAGGAACCTCTGAAGTAATAAGGAGGAAGGAGGGTGGGGCTGCATGACCTGCTGTGCGATGATCTCCAAGATCTACTGTTATGGTAAGTTCTGCATATATCTTCTTGAAGCACTCTCTTGCAGCAGATCATAACACAGGGAAAATTCCCAAGCAGTTTTGCGGTGGGAGGAGAAAGTGAACCATCAGGACTCGGGACAGTCAGTCCAAAATCGGTCCACTTCTTAAAAGTGATGTCCAGACTGATGTGTGAGAAGGCATGTACAGTAGGCCACGTGGCAGTTTCACAAATAACCAAGCGGAGATGCCCCAGAAACATGCCGTGAAAGCAACCACACCTCTGGTAGAATGAGGCATTACAACCCTCATGATAGTTTTAAGTATTTTGCATAGATAAGCGTAATGCAGTTATTAGCGATGTGGAGAGGCACTGCTTCAAAATCCGAATGCTCGGTTTCCAGGAGTGGAGACACAAAATTGCCCAGTTGTTTGCATTGCACCTATGAATTGTGGAGAGATAAATTTTCAATGCATTAAGCACAGTGAGAATGAAGCTGGGATTCCCTGTATACTTTAAGTGGTGGGCGCATGGAACCGCCTTCCTGGAGAGGTTGTGGGGTCTAAAACAGTGGGAATTCAAACATGCATGGGACAGACATAAGGCAATTATAGTGGGGGTTGCAAGAAGTAGGCTGTTGGTTAACTAGAATCTGCAGCTTATCCAATAGGTAGGAAATGGGCAGACTGGGTGGGCCAAGTGGTCCTTATCTGCCGTCAAAGTATGTTTCTATGTTACTACCTCCTACCACTCACTAGAATTGCCTTATGCCTGTCCCATGCATTCTTGAATTCTCCCACTGTTCCCGACTCCACAACCTCCTCAGGAAGGCTGTTCCATGCATCCACAACCCTCTGTGAAAATATGCTTTCTAACATTACCTCTGAGCTGTCCCCCACTCCATCTTCAAATTATGCCCCTTGTTCTTGCACATCTGAGAGATACTACCCTCTTGTACTTTAATTCCCTTGAGATACTTGAAAGTTTCTATCATGTCCCCCTCCCCTCCTTTCCTCAAGGGTATACATATTAAGCTGCTTTAGTCTCTCCTCATACGTCTTCTGGTGCAGACCCTGTACCATTTGGTTGCCCTCCTCTGAACAGCCTCCACTCTGTCTACATCTTTGCAGAGACAGTCTCCAGAACTGCACGCAGTACTCAGATGGGGTCTCACCAACTGTCTGTACAGTGGGATAACTTCCTGTTTTCTACTGTTTATGCCTCTCCTATGCATCCCAGTATCCCCCAGCCCTACTGCCTTCTCACATTGCTTGCCCACCTTTAGGTCATCTGATATAATCACTTCTAGGTCTCTTTCAATTTGTTATTAACTCACCCCCATTGTGTACTCTTCCCTAGGTTTTTGTTCCCAGATGCATTACCTTGCATTTATTTGCATTGAATCTGAGCTGCCACATAGTTGACCATTCCTCCAACCTTGCCAAGTCCCTTTTCATTCTTTCCACCCCAACTTATGCATCAACACTGTTGCAGATCTGTGTGTCATCTGCAAAGAGACATACCTTTCCTTCCAGGTGCTCTCCAATGTCACTTATATAAGACATTAAGAGGACCGGTCCCAGATACCCTGCTAGTTACCCTCCTTTCTTCACTGTGGACTCAGTTTATTATTACCCTTTGCATCCGGTTGTCTAGCCAGTTTTTTTTTTTTTTAAATCAGGCTACCACCATGGGACCCATTCAAGGCTGGCTAACTTGTATATAATCTTTTGTGAGATCAAGGCCAAATGCCTTGCTAAAAATCTAGCTAGGCCATATCCACAGCCCTCCCTGGTCTACTACTTTGGTCACCCAGTCAAAGAAATCTATTAGGTTAGTCAGGGTTCTCAAATGGTGAGGCCCCAACCTGTTCCAGGAAGGCTCAAGCAAGTCTGAAAAAGTACTATATTTAAATTTTGGGGTTTGTATATTTTGTGTGAAAAGATGAAGCAAACTGAAAGGGATAATAGTAAGTGAATTTTATGTATTTATTTACTAATAGGTGACAAGGGATGGTGAATGAGCCAAGGCTCATTTCAGGTGTACCTGGGGAAGGGTAGGGAGCGAATACATTTAAAATAACTGCAAAACAATCAAGAAATACAGAATGAGCAATAGTGCAAATTAATATGAACAACAAATTAATGAGTGGTGGTAATTGATCAATTTGTAAACTGATGGCAGAACAGCCCAAATACAAAGGGTTGAGCATAGAAGTGCTAAGAGCAATAGCAAGAAGGAGCAAGTAATCCCCAAGATGTTGCTTAGGAGCAGAGAAGGGGGAGGAGGCAAAGTATGTAGGAAGGTTATTTCATATAGAGTGGAAACAGAGGAAGTAGTGTGACCCATGAAGGTACTGCAGCAAGGGGTAACAATGGTTCAAGAATGAAAAAAACAAACAAGTAGGCTGGCCTGTGTGTGTGTGTGTGTGTGTGTGTGTGTGTGTGTGTGTGTGTGTGTGTGTGTGTGTGTGTGTGTGAGATTACTAATAATAATATTTGTTAATTTTAATTATTTGTTATTCAGATAACACCTTTGAGCACAGGAGCTCTTTTCAAAAGTTCCAAGTCAGTATAAGACAAAGAACTGAATGTGAGCCAAGTACTCAAAAGGGGTTTCAATTTATTCATGGTGTACTTAAAGTACAGTATGTCATTTTTCTTTGGGAGGCCCAAGATTATTTCAGTTTTGGGGAGGCTCAAAATCTTTTCCATGTATTTGGGGAGGCTCACTGTGACCAAGTCTGAGAACTATTGGGTTAGTCTGACCGACCTTCCTGCTGTGAAATCATGCTGCCTTGGGTCCTGTGCCCCACTGGCCTCTAGGTACTCAATTCTTTCCTTCAGAAGTGATTCCATCATTTCCCTACCACTGAAGTCAAACTAACTGGTCTGTAGTTTCCTGCCTCTGCCCTGCTCCCACTTTTGTGAAGTGGAATCACATTTGCCCTCCTCCAGTCCTCAGGTACCACCCCATCCTCCCATGATTTGTTAGAGAGTAGTCAGTGGTGTTACTAGTTCTACCCTTAGTCCTTTTAGAATTATTGGGTGAATCCCATCAACCCCATGCTTTAGCCACCCTCAGTTTCAAGAGTTTTTTCAAACCCTTTCTTCTGTGAATGGGCTGGTATTTACCTCCCCATTCAGAGCTCTCGTTTGGTTTAGATACCCCCCCTCCTCTTCCGTTGGAATACTGAGCAGAAATATTCATTCAGTATTCCTGCTTTTTCACTGTCACCCTCTGCCCACATTCCCTCCCTTTATTAAGTCTCTGTATACCTCCCTTGGTCTTTCTTCGCTCCCTAATGTACCTATAAAAAGGTTTTATTCCCCTTCTTAATAGAGTTAGCCATTCTTTCTCAGTTTGTGCCTTTGCTATTCTGACTGCCTTCCTGCCTCCTTCTGCTTTAACTGAAAGTTCTCTGTCCTGTTCCTTCTGTTTCCTTATATTTCCAGATGCTATCCTTTTCTCCTTAACGTCCCTGCCACCTCTTTTGAGGACCACAGTGTTTTTCCCCCTTAGTTCTGTTGATTTGCATCACACATTGGCTGGCTGCCTCTCGATGGCAGTTTTGATTATTCCCATTGTTCCTCCACCACTCCTCCTTGCTCATTTGCTAGTGCTTTTCTGAGGCACTCATTTTCCCAAAGTCAGCCTTCCTAAAGTCCAATACTCTTGTTTTGTATACTGTAGCTCGACTCCATGACTGTGTTTATTGTGAACTACACTGTTTGGTGGTCACGTGTTCCCATCCCAGATGGCTACCCACTTCTAAATCTATAAAATATAAAATGCACTTTAAAGCTAATCAATGTGGGTGATGCATTTGGGAAACCGCAACTTGTGTCACCAACACCAGCTCAACAATTCAGTCCTAAAAACCACAAATGGTGAAAAGGACTTGGGCATAACAGTGTCACACAACCAGTCTTTTGATGAACATACTAGGAACAGTCAGTAAGTGCAATGGCATTTTGAGGTGTATCCTCAAGAATATTAAAAGCAGGGAATCAAGTATTACTTCCACTTTACACTAGCCGTGTTAGACCTCATATGGAGTATTGTGCACACCAAACTATAGGTGGACAAGTCTCATTGAAGGTATACAAAGGAAATTACGGAAAGTCAGATCTGAAGGACCCTAGTTATACCAAAGACTACAAAATCTGAAATTACACTATGAATAAATTATAGGCACTTAAAGGGTGATCCATGTTTGACCTATAAAGCCAAGTATGATGAAGTCTTGTTTGAACCTACTGGCATAATTAAATATCAGCAATACCAGATCATAGTTTAAAATAAAAGTAGATAACAGCAGGACTAACAAAGTGCAACTACTGGTTCACACAGAGAATAGTTAGTGTCGAATAGCCTGCCAGCTGAAAATCACTTGAGAGCGAAACCATGACCAAATTTAAAAAATAGGCCGGATAAATATTTGAATTGTCATAATTTTCCTTCCACCAGTAATGTGGTGGTGGCGAGTTCTCAAAAGGCTTTGCCTCAGAACTTGTAATTCTTCTACTATTCTACGATTTCATCTGAAGGCAACTGGGTGAAAGAAGAGTCAAATGCCTGTAAGGCATAGAGGACTGCCCTCATCTCAAGACATTGATGTGGAGATGGGTCTCCACTAGTGTCCATGATCCTTGGGATTACGGACCAAGTCAGCAGGACCAGGGCATCCAAATTGTCCACCTTCTGGTTCCACTGGACTCAGTGGCCACTGAAGGATCCTCATATTGAGCCTGGCATTGGGGGAGAGAGAGGAGAGAAGAAACTTCAGAATTGCAGCCTGCAAATGTCTCAGGGAGACGATGTTCTTGTACCGAGACCAATTTGCTGGACTCCAAGTCTGCATGCCAAAGAATCCATGCATCTGCCAGAGTTTTTGGCAGATAGACTGATGACCCAAGACTGTTCTGAATTATTGAGGCGCTATGAGGGTCCCTCTTTGACTTCAGTCAGGAACTGTAATTACCCTGAAAAAAAAAAAAAAAAAAAAACAGAAAAACTGAGAAACCATCCGTTAGTGTACATCGGGATATGGAGGATTCAACCTACATAAAGGGTGCAGAGCCAATGTCCCTTCATTCAGCAAGGGAAGTGAGATTAAAAATAAATATACTTCATCCCAAACATTTTGGTATTTGATACAGAGGTTAAGACTCTTGATATCCAAAGCAGGGCAAGTCCCCTGTCCATTTGGGAACCAGGTAGAAATGGAAGACATTCCTGCACCCTTCCATGGAAGGAGAACTGCTTTGCTGGCATGTGTATCAAATGGAGCATTATTAAATTAGTCTTGTAAGACCAATGCAGGCACAGGATTCAAGGAGAGTCACTGTCTTTGGGTAAACCTCTTCCACTGGCAGGGAAAAAATCTGCCCCCCCCCCGCCAGGTTAAGGGTCTCCGCCTTATGACTGGAGAAAGCCAGCAGGCCAAAGGCTAATCCTGCTAAAGGGAGTAGCAGAGACAGGAGACACCTGAAACAGCCTTCTTGCATGGTGTTTGAGACAAGAGGCCCAAGTCGATGCATCACTCCAGCATATATGTGGCAGCATCGGTCATCGCAGCAGTGGAGATCATCCGAAAATGGCCAGCAGGAAGGGTCCAAACTAAGGTGTAGAGGCCTTGGTAGGGTGTAATTTAAGAAGTGCAGAACACTCCTTCCTCATGACCTCCAATTTGAGTCTCTGGAGGCTGTTTAGGTCTAACACACCAATCATGTCAGGGCTTGGCCCATCCTTTGGAAGATGAGGCTGGTTAGGTCTTAAAGGGTCCGTTAAGTCCCATGTCCTCAGATATAATCCGGGGAAACCAAGAGCCATCCACCCTAGAGGTCAAAGGAGGCCTGGATAGAGCAGAGCCATGGACCTTCACATCACCCTTTGCGTGCAGATCAGGGTACACTGTCCTGGCCCATCCGAGCCTGGACATCAATCATGGCCAGCTGCCCTGTGAACATGGTGAACCACATGGACAGAGCATATGGGAACCACTGAAGGAAGAGAGGAAGGTAGTGGTGCCAATCAGACAGACCCAGATGAGTGGCGAGTATACAGTGGTGATTGCATAAAAGCAGAGTGGCAGCGTGATATAGCACCATCGTTCAAATGTGCAGCCCATTTTATTGTACCTCTGCCATGCAAAAACTTGTGTTGCATGGTTGATGAGGGACGACGATGAGAGATAGTCTATGGGCCAAATATATGGTTGCGTAGTACACTGCCACAGCGCTAGCAAGCACAACCCATTGAATACAGTGCTACCACGTAATGCCATGCAGTGCACAGAAAGTAATACATTTGTGCAAGTACCACTGTATGACCTCAACGGTGTTGATGAAGCAAGCAACAGCGTGCTCCCAGAGACCAGGCCAGTCGTTGACGAGACTAGTCTAAGCCAGAAGTCAGTCATCAACAGATGGCAGTCTGAGAAGAGGGACTCATTCTGAAAGTCTCAGGAGAAACACTGAACTCACCGGAGAAGCCACCAACTGTGGCAAGAGAGAAGTCAGCCTGTCTCGCGACAGTGTAGAAGGCTACCAAACAGTGGCTACCTTCTTGGGTACTCTGAACTCAGTTGACAATGGAATCAGCGGCAAGAGAGAGCCAGCAGTTGTAGACAGAAGATAATGGCTACCAAGTACTCCTTGTCTGAGGAGCCATCGACAGAGGTAAGACAGGATCCAACAGTAGACTGTTAGAAGACGACAGCAGTTGCTACCATCTCAGGTACTTGCGCTTTTGTAGAGCTCGGGGTACTCTTAGTCCGACTGGGCTCAGGAGAAACGTGTGTAGTCCCTTGCTAGCATGGTTCCCACTCTGACCCAGGGCCATCGATGAGGATGGTCACCAGCACAGCTGAGAGACCCCGAGGAGGTCCTGTGTTGAACAGTTTTCAGAGGTACAATCCTGGGTGCCGTACACAGGGCCAATGCACCAGTACAGATGTTCTGGAGGTCCTCTGTGGCAGTCTGGTCACAGGGACACTTTTGGAATAAGGGATCTAAAGACATCAGCAGATGAACCCATTGAGAATGAACATTTGGCTGGTAGAATCTGACTGGTAAGCAGAGCTCCAAAGGAGGACTTGTTGCATGCAGGTCACTGTTGAAAGAACAAGTAACTGGGACAACCCCTTTTATACCTGCCATATAGACACCACGTGGTAGTGCAGGGGAGGTCCCAGAGTCAACTGCTGAGAAGTCATCTGGAGGAAAGGATGCCTCGGCTACTATCCCATGTGTTATGACCTGCTGCAAGAGACTGCCTCGAAGATGATCAAAGAAAACAGTTCAGCTATATTAGTGAAGAATGGAAGAACAGAGAGGAACAGGGAGGATAGGTGACTGAGATGGACAGGCAAAGGCCCCATTCTTAACTATTACTTTGCTCAGTTCTCATTACTAGGATGGAGAGTCCTTGCCAGAGTGGCATCAAAGCGCCATTAAAGGAGGTTCCAGAGAAGAAGCAGCCAGCATTTACTAACAAAAGGGCAGACAGTCCAAAGACTGAGAGCCCCAGGAAGAGATGTGGTTGCCCTTGTATGTTGCCAGTCTTTCGGATGAGACGTTAAACCGAGGTCCCATCTGCCTGGATTGGTGAGTTCAGGCGGATGTTAAAGATCCCATGCCACTTATCGAAAAGAGTAGAGGAATTTTTATTCAAAACTTAAAAACACAAAATACAAAAGTGAATTACATCATATAAAATCATAATGCAAGAAAAACAAAATCATAAACAAAATACAGTATACAGGAACTGCAAACAGAAATAATTTGCATATGCACATAACCCACATCTCGTCCCCATTAAAGTAGGAAATTTAGCATTATAACAACTCAAACACAAAATTCCATGCAGTGTTAAATCACACAAAACAATATACTAATCATAAAGTAAAGGAAATCCAAGAAATACAAAACAGTGTTAAGGCACACAACAAATATGCAAACCAGAAAAGAAATTAAATGAGTTTTACAGTCATACATTTATTAACTAACCTCCTAATGAATAGTTTGAAAAAGAAAAGGAAAACTAAATCCCATCCGTAGAAATATCAGCACCAGGTTCACTGCTAGAGATCAAAACACCACAGCAAGGGAACCCTGAAATACAAAAAGTGCCAGGTCTTGACAAATGAGAGAATCACCCGTATCTAACCAAGTCATCTTCCTCCACCACAGTTTGAACAATTCTGGATGCACCACCTGTTCCTCCCGAGATCTCCAACGATGTAGAAAGGATTTAAGAGTGTGAATAATCTGGTTTCAGAAAGTAGTGTCTGCCTAAGTGTTAAAGTACACCGGGCATGCCACAACTGATAACCTATATAACAGATTACCAGGCGAATAGTGACATTATCAAATCCAAACCATGAGCCTGGCAAAACCAGTCTACCCAAAGCTTAGAGGAAAGACTCGGAAGGGATTAGGGCCCTCCTCATGAAAGCGAGACCAGAAAGAAACAACAAAGGGACACTCCACAAAAAAATGTTCCATCGCTTCAACCCCCAAAACAAGACTCCACCGGGGACAAACCTCTCAGAGAGATCCTTATGTTTCATGTTACCCTTCACTCCTAGCTTCTTATGGAGACATAGCCATAAGAAATCCCACATGTAGGGAGGCACCCTTTGCTGACCAAAACTTTCAACCTAGAGTGCTGCTCTGAAACAGGCAAATCGTGAAACCAAGGCTCAAGGAAAACAGTCACCAAGGACTGAATGATAGAATTCCTGCCTGGAGTGTAAGATCAGAAAATTCTTAACTACATGCCAGGCTTTCAATTTCTGGAACATTATTCGAAATGACCATCAAAGCCACAAAGCCGAACCTGCTGAGCTAAACCAGAATCATTATCCCAATGCTGCAAAAGGACCAATGCAGTCAGCCACCCAAGGAGACCAAATTTCACTACCCCTTTAAGTAGTGGGACCTAATTATAATAAACAAAATACTATGTAAAAACGATCGGGTTAAGCATACCCAAACCCCTCTCCAATGGGCAAATATGTAATACCACGACAAACGGTTCAATCTACTGCCCCAAAGGCACAGAAAAACACCTTGAAGTGAAGTCTCCAAAGAGAGGTGGGGAAAACTGCAGCTAGAAACAAAAAATAAAGTAAAAAAAAGTTAATTAAGTAAATACGTTTAGCCTTAGACATTCGGTTCTCATTCCACTGCAGCACCTATTATGGGCCTCTGATAGTTGCTGCTCCCAATTAAACTTCTGAGCATCTAACCCTCCAAAATACACTCCAAGCACCTTCTTGTAACCGGATTCAACAGGCACATCCCAGAGTAAAGCCACATCAGTCGACTCGCCTCCCAAGGGCAAAATCCTACTTTTCATCCTGTTAGAGGACCCTGACATTACCGAAAATGAATGCAACAATGTTTGAGCCGCAGCATCAGATTTACGATCTGAGAGGAAAAGGACCAAGTCATCTGCATAGGCGATTGAAACTATTGGTGAATCCGTACTACCAACAGAAAGACCAATAATATCATCCGTCCAGACAGGACATGTAAAGGGGATCCAAAGAGAGCACATAAAGCAGAGGGCTATGGGCACCCTGCTGAACGCCTCTATGCACATCTACAGCTTTACCCAACCAACCATTGACACTAGGTAACATAATTTCCCATAACAAGTCTGCAACCAGCCAATGAATTGTGATGGAAACCCATACCAGCCCAAACAGGCCCAAAGATAATTATATTCCCTCTATCAAAAGCTTTAGATTGATCAAGGCACACCAAATGCCAAAAAGTTCTCCAGCTGTCCTTTAGAAATGAGCTCCCGAAGCAGAATCAATGCATCCTGGATCTTCCTACCAGGCACCCACTAAACTGAGATGGATGTAATAAAAGCCTAAAACACCCGTAACCGGACACAAAAATTTTCATTAGGATCTTATAATCCGTATTCAAGAGTGACAACGGCCTCCAATTGGTCAAATCTCCTCTATCCCCGAATCTTTGTATAGTGAAAGTAGGACCCCTGCAACATGCTGTGTGGCAGCACCCCTTCCGCAACCCCTCATTCAAAACTTGACAAAGATCCGCTCCCATGACTTCCCATAAGGGTTTGTAAATTTCATGAGATAACCCATCAAACCCAGGAGTGACACTAGGCTTCAAAGACAAATTGCCGACTTCAACTCTTCAACACTGATTGGTTGTACCAAAGTGAGCTATTCCACAGGGGTCAAACCCAGAACCTGTTTGCTAAGAAACCAGTTACGGATGGGAACCCAGAGAGGAATCCACTTTGAAAGGTAGTAGAAACATGATTATGTATCATATCTAGCATACCAACATTAGTAGAAACCGCCCACCCCTTCAGTATGTAAATACTGTACAACTCTAGAGGTGCGTAAAACTGCAAATGCTCAAAGGGTAGGGTATCTTTTCCCCAGAAACATCAAAGAATGCTTCTTTTCCATCTCCTGTACCTTAGACTAAGTCTGCCATCTCTCTAACTGGATTAGTCTGCTCCAGACACTCAGGCCCCCAAAACTGGCTAAAAGACGACAAAAATGCAATCATTCTCTAAGACAGCGCAATCTATCATGTCAGTCGACCGCTCAATCTACCAGTACGTTTAAAGAAAATTCAATCTCACATTTAGTGTCTTCCCACCAAACATTCAAATCATCATATAGAAACAACACCGATTGTCTGGCCAAAAGCAAGAGCGCAACCCCTCAGCAACACAAGGAATGTCCAACAGGACCGTATTCAATTTCAATACCCCAGCCCTCTATGGGTAGCAGGCAAATCACTTAACACCAATTTAAGCAATCTATGATCCGAAGAAGCAACCTCCTGTAAAACTTGAGACGGGCAACAACCCCGAGGGGCGGGGGTTGTCTATCCAGGACGCCTGGAGCCACAAAAATAAGTATATCCAAAACCAGAAGTTAAAGGCCCAAAAGCATCCACCAGTTCTGATGTCTGAAGCAGTGTAACCAAACAAGCTGCATCACAATACACCTTTCTTTTCATGTTCCGGGAGCAGGCGAGGGAGGAGGGAGGGAACAATTAAAGTCTCCTCCAAGTACAACAAAAGAAAGGTGCATAAAAAGGAACACCCAGTCAAACTTAGATTGAGGAGCATAAATATTGATCAATCTCAAAGGTAGTGAATTCCACCTAATATCCAACACCAAGGCTCTACTGGGCAGGATCTCTAGCTGGTGTATCACTGTAACGAAGAATTAAAACAAATCCCAACCCCACTACATAACTCATTACCCAAGGACCAAAACTATCACCCCATAACCAACCAGCAGTGGCAGCAGCTACCTCCTCAGAGGTATGCAAACGGTATCCTGGGAAAAAAAAAAAAATTCTCAGATAGGAAATGAGAATAAGTGGACTCTATGCTTTATAGGGGATTTAATACTGTTAGTATTCAAAGTTGCCACACGAAAAGAAAAGGAACCATAAAAAAAATTCAGAAAAAAGAAATCACTTAACTTTACTAGACGCCCTAGCGATCCATCCAGTTTTACCATCCAAGGCCTCGGGCCTACCTGACCTGCCTCAGTGTCCTGAACACAGGCCTAGGAGGGGAGAAGGAGGCCCAGGTATGTCAGATAGAACCTCCATACCTCCGCCAGAACAGTGAAATCGTTAGGATCAACAAAGGAGACATCAGGAACAGCCAATGCGGATTGTTTTCCTAACTTCCTTCCCCTAGCCACCTTACTCTCCCACCACTGTAAAACCAGTCAAGTAAGGAATCATCCCTCCCACAGAGTCAGTTCGGAAAAGAGCCTCACCTGACCCGTCCCAGACCCATCTGTAGACTCAAATGGTGGGAGCACCGGGTCATCTGAATTCAGATCAGGAGCAGAGATCTTACTAGAGTCAGACAAGGGAGGGGCACCACAAGCGTCAGGCACCAACCTGCCCCAGCAGGTGAGGCCAGGGTGAACCGCCTCCCTAATATAACGATCTTGAATCCCAAAATCAGCCTCAGCTGTATTTTTTGCAGCCAAGGGACAAAGTTCAAAAGTGTGACCCTGCTTCATAAAGGTGACATTTAGAAGCCTGAAAGCAGTGGGCACTGGGATGACCGGTTTCCCACAATAAGAACAGGCAAGTACCTGCAGTTTGTGCTGATGCGAGTACAAGACCCACATTTAAAGACACCGAGGTTGCCCAGGATAAAAAGCCTTTATCCCGCCTCCCCAAAAAAAAAAAAAAATTGGGCAAATGAATCAAACCGAATCAGTGGAATGCAGTTTGACCCGGAACTTCCAACCCCATTCCAAAAGCCCTCAGCATCCAAGATGGGAACAGGGTTCCCTGAATATCACATCTTTTAGACAGCCAATGCACAATATCAACAATGTTCACCCTTCATTGCGAAACATAATCGTAATGACTCTAGAAGCTTGTTTAGAAAGAGGTAAAACAAAGTCTGACCAAAAGGGTTTGTCTTAAAGTCAAATATCGGCTCCAAAAAGTTCCAAAAGGGCAGGGGTATGGAAACTAACGTCAAAGGTAAATTCCCCGAACATGAATCAGGGCATAGACTTCAGATGGAAGAAACCCATGCTTTGCTTTAACAACAATTTTCCAACGTAAAACCCGTCAGGAGGGGTTATCTCTAGGACCTAAATACCGCAACCTGACGAGCTCAGTCTTCTGGCAAACTCCAAAGGT
The DNA here is from genome assembly GCA_016271365.2 of Neoceratodus forsteri. NCBI lineage: Eukaryota > Metazoa > Chordata > Ceratodontiformes > Ceratodontidae > Neoceratodus > Neoceratodus forsteri. The sequence continues at coordinate 642,639,752 of CM057458.1, read as the reverse complement.
TGTCGGAAATGACTGGCATAGGTGAGCTTAGGCACAGAATCTATAACCGGCCCTTCAAAACAGAGGAGGAATCGTGAGTGCGGCAGAGCCCACCAAAGGATCCCCAAAGGGTGCAATAGGCTGTAGACAAGCCTGAATGGGAAAAGAAGCCTGCAAAACTGAGACTGGGGCAACAACAGGAGCAGGGCAACCCCAGTATCTTATCTGAACTTCCTCCGAGTAACCACAGATCCAGCTGCCGGTTTCCACTCAGCCCCGCAATCTGAATCCAGCCTGCTCCCTGCAATGCTCGTTCAAGAGACCACGTTGCTTCAGACAAATCTCCCCAGTCTCGAGGGACCGCAATTTCTCCAGGGGAGACCGGGACGCAGCAGAAAGCAGCTTCACTAGGCCCTACAGCCTCCGACACGACTCTGGGAGTTTTCTGAACGCTTCAGTTTCCTGTCATCCTCTGAAAGAACGCTTAGGAGCTCACTGACTCACAAGAGTTCAGTTTCCAAACAATGTTTGTCCCTTAAACTGAGATCAGAAACTGCAGCAACTCCAGTGGACCACTAGAAATGGCAAAATGCTGGCCACCTCGCAGATGCATTCCAGCTGCCACTTCAGCGGATCCAGTCTGGGAAACATCACAAGATTCATCAAGATTTTAAGCTACCTCAGCCCTAGGCAAAGCTCCATCCTCCTCCATGGCTGAGAGGGAATACCTCCTCAACAGCAGCAGGGCCCCTCACCGACAAACAGTAGGGGAATTTCCCCGTGTCCTGGCAAAATTTCCTCATTCACTAAAAATACCACAAACAGCTTAATCTGGTTCAAGGTCAGTTGGAATTCATCTGTATCCCTCTCCCGGTCGTGCCTGAAAATAGGCAGGATTTGTCTAGTGCACTTACCCGGTCAACAAAAACTAACTATCCAAGGATACTCAGGAAACTGCAGCAGAAATGAGCTCTCCAAGGACAGGGTGGTTCCAAGGACTGAGAGTGGTGTATGTAGTTCCTCTCCATGCCGGGGAAGAGAAGGAGAGAGAGACTTCGGTACCACAGTGGAGAAACAAGACCTTGGAGTGATCAGCAACAGCTCACTAAAGTATAGTGTCATGCAAAGAGGCTGCCTGGATATGTCCTTCCCCATATAGATCCGTGAGGCCATACCTGAAGTACTGCACCCAGTTCTGGGGTCCTCACCGCAGGAAGGACTGGGACAGGCTCCAAGTGTGCAGCGCAGGATCCAGCAGGGCATGTCCTATGAGTAGCACCTCAAGGCACTGAATATGCACTCGCTGGACATCAGAATAGGATAGAGACCTTAAATTCAAAAAGGAATTCTGAACTGCAAGGAACTATTAACTTGAACACCAGCTCACAATCACATGGTCATTAAAGGAAGTTGACAGAAGGGAGGTTCAGGAGGGACTGAGAAAATATTTTACAGCAAGGGTTGTGAAGTCGCGGAAAAGGCCTGCCAGTCAAAGTGGTGAGTGTAACAGTTAAGCATAACTGGTACAGAATGAAGGTTATAGTGGTCGCTTAGGGAATCAGAATCTGGGGAGAAAGGGGTGGGTGGGCTAGGATCCTTGAGGAAAAATAGGCCCCAGGGTTAAATAGGAACTCCGTAGACTGGATGGACCTTTGGTCTTTTTCTGCCATCACTGTCCAGTTTCTAACATTCCTATTTAGGAGGCTCATAAGAAGTGTGCTCCTGCATGAAATTAGGGAGACAATGAAGAGGCCACACAAGGACATGGATATTTTAGTTGAGCTCTTCACTTGTGTCATTAGGCCCAATAGAATTTCACAGGCCCCAGATTTTTTTTTTTTTTTTTTTTTATTTTATTTATTGCAAAAAGCTTTATTAATGCATCAGTTAGGGTTAAAGCAACAAAAGTAGGAAATGGTTTCAAACCCGACACCCCACACCACCCTCCACAGACGTTGGGGTGTGCCTTGAGGTACTCTGCCCTAACGCTCACCCCATTCCATGGGAAAGAAAGATAGCATGGTGCAGCATAAGACAATGGGGTGAGCATTAAGTAGATTACCTCAAGGCACACTAGATGCCTGTTGGTCTATGGGGTGGGGCGAGACCACCACATTTAGGTAGGCTCGGGTGGGTCAGGAAGTTGGTCAACTGGGTGGCAAACTGGTTGACTGGCAGAAAACAGAGTGGTGGTAAATGGTATACAGTCAGAAGAGATGCAAGTCACAAGTGGGTACCTCAGGGATCAGTCCTGGGGCCAGTCCTATTCAACA